>JAHDVE020011799.1:0-31549 GCA_022606495.2 Halesus radiatus
ATTATTTTTAAAGGGAAATCATTTCTTTAAAATGCAAATGTTTAAATAAAATGTGTGTTTAAATTTGTACATTAGACTTTTATTCACTCTAAAACATATATAACCTTAAAGATTTATTGAAACCTTTGTATACCTACAAGTTAATAGACAGAGAGTTTTATGCAGCGTGTACATATAAAAAGTGTACACTAGCAAGTACGAGTAGTATGCGCAGCTGTAGTCCCGGCGGTCACGTCGTTGTTAAGCGTAAGGATTTACTGCGCATCGCTTATTATGCGGATCAAAAAAGCTTACCGCGGCACGGCGCCGGTACAGCAGCGCCGCCATAATGACGGCCTGTCTATGTGTCTATGTGCCGGCGCTTTTCTGGCTTAGGGCTTTAGGAGTCAAGACAATCTCACAAGCGTTACTGAACTATTATAGCTTGTTCCTAAATACTTTACACCGGGGATTTCATTTTAACACGATCATGAAAATGCTAGCTCGTAAATCTAATCTAACCTAACCAAGCTAAGATATTTTTTTTACTTAAATTTTTGTTATTAAAAATTAAACATTATTTTGGTTTCAGGGATAGTTTTATTTCGTACTTGTATTTTTTTTTATTAATTATTAGCGCCCCGGTGGGCTTTTACATATTATAACATTTAACATTTAACATTTTTTTATGTAGAGAACGAAAAAAAAAATTAAGTTAACGAAAAAAGAACATCATACATAGTAGGTATATAAGTGTACAATATTCATGATATATATGTATAAGAAGTTATAAAAGGAAATGTTTTTAATTTGCAGGTAATACTTTAAAATGGTAGTATTCTGATCTACATGATGCATAATATACAAGGGCAGAATATAATATAATATGGGTGCATGACATTGTGAAAAAGATCAACGTGTTTCTTTTAAATTTCAGTTGACGTAAAAATGTATGAAATTGCATAATACATAATATAGTGCATCAAAGAGAGAAAGAAAAAAGATTAACTTTTTGGATTGTAGATAAGTAAAAAGATATATTTTTTAAAGATTTGTTCAAGAGCTCCTTTGCGATGCTCTTATAATCGTTGCAACATAAAAATATCATTCGGTATCTTTTAAACATTGGTAAACCTACATTAAATATATCTATAATATAAATATATTTATATCGCTTTGAAAAAATGCCAATTCATTCGTGTGTTGCCTTGGAACCGTGTCGTAATTTATCTACCCTAATTTACTTTTATTGGTGTCATTTCAGTTATAATAATAATAATAATTGGATGATTTGTATAGCGCCGTTTTTGTGAAACATCACCTCAAGGGCGCTGTACAAATATTTAGTAATTATATTTCTATCATGTAACTTTACAAATTTATAAAGATAATATTCTAAACAAAACTGCACCATTTAAAAATAATAGAAATCTTAGACAAACATCATTTCTTCCAATTCCAAAATTCAAAAAAAACAAAGGGACAATTTAATTATAAATATCTTGGATATAATTTTTTAATTCATTACCAGAAAAAATTAGAAACATTAATAATGATTTAAAAAAATTTAAGACACAACTTAAAAAACACACTGAAAATATACACTGAATAATATAACATAGAAATAAACAAAGAACAAAAAAATAACACACCCCCATACACACAAGCTCAGCTTCATTATAGGGGTACATCTTATATAAATATTGAACTTTTGAAAAATATTGTAACCTTGTTTAATTATTAATTATGTATATTTTTTTGAATAAATTAAATTTTAAAAAAATAAAAAAAAAATATTCCAAAAAAATAAAATAATCCCGAAAACAAAAAAAAAATATGTACAAACAGATACAGAAAAACATAGACATGGTTCAAAAACAATCTTTTTTGATTTTCGCTAAAAATAACGAGTTTCAACCTGTTACCGTCATCTTCAGATTGGTGGATATTTTCTAATCATAGCATACTATTACGATGGATTTCGAAACTAAATGTTTTTGTTTAATTGACTTGTAAAGCAATAACCATTTTTGTTTCTTTTTGTTTCAGGTAAGTTTAACAAATGCAACCAATTTCCAAAAGCGGAGGGAGTACCTACCGTGCATAATATCGTAAGGTAGGTAATATAAACATTAGATCAACGGGTACTATGTAAATTACTCGTAGTAACAAAAAACTTTCACCTAATTACATAGTTTTCTTAAATTACTGTTGTTTCAATTTAAGAATTTAAAAAAATTCCTCCTACTGCAACTACATCATTAGATTAATGGCGACTAAACCAGTAAAATATATGTGTATTCGAGCATAACTTTTGAGGGAATTCGCTTAAGCTTTTACCTATCCGAAGTTTGCATCAAGTCAATGGCTTAAAACTACTAAATATACATTTAAGTATTTCTCATTTTAACCTGGAGACCTATTCTGGTTCTTTATGAGGAAAATTCCTAATCCATTTCCTTAGGCTTAAAGACATTTTTCTTAGCTGCGATTCCTTTTACACGTCAATGACAATACGTTTTTAAAGGTGTTTGTGTTTTAATTATCACAGTATTATTACAAATTATAGTCGTATCACACATATATTACTTAGTAGTTTAAACAAAAAAAGTATTTGAATAATTTTTATCTGATATTTCGAGCTTTTGGCATATATACTTTACAAACATCCCAATTTAATACCGTTATTACGAGTATGTGACAAATGACTCACTAATACTGTTTTAAGTCAATACTCTTGATATTTTTGAGTTTTTCTTTTGTTAATTTATTTTTAAAGAATCTCGTTCGCTGAATGAGAGCAGTTATCATGCTGTACTAAGTACAAATACAGTAATTACCAAAATCAGCAAAAATTAGTTAAATATGGGAACTTATTAAGTACGGAACTTCTGATGTAATCAGTAGTTTTCAGTATTAAAAAAATATGATATTATAATTTCTTCAAATGCTTGATAACTTTGTGGCATCATTATTAATTATATAATTGAAAATACTTTAGTTATACTTTATTTAAATATATAAATATATAATGTTTTCAGGAACAAAATGAATACTCATTTATATTTTAGTATTCATTTATTCCTGAAGATGATAGCATTGCTATCGAAACATGTAAAAATATTTATATATTTTAAGTAAAGTGGTATATACAAAGTGTATTTTCAATTATATAATAAATATGATATTGTTTACGATGTTATCGTATTTTCATCACTGTGGTAAGTAAAAACGCAGTATCTCCATGTTTGTAAATAAAAACACAGTCCCTACATTTACTTAGTTACTGCATTTATACTTTCATTTGCGAACGTGTTGTGTTTTATTTATCATCTTAAAATACATTCTTCCGCCGCACTACTTTTTACTCTATGGCATTATTTGTTTCTTAGGTGCATTTTTGTTTCTATTTTTCTAAAATCTGTTTCATACTTAAAATATAGATGCAAAGAAATAAATATCTATTTAATTTTTATTAAATCAAATTCAATAACTTTGTTATTAAGTTAGTCAAATATTTTATTTTTCTTTCAAAACCATTTTCAAATTTCGTCAAACTCACATTCCGACAGTTTGAAAATGGCTTTTAACGCCGAAACAGCTGTCTCAATAATAAAATACTTGCTGAATTTAATAATAGCGTTAGTAAATTTGATATAAATTTAAAAAATTTAAAATAATGGTAATTATTATTATCATTTGTTTGTAAAAAAGTTGTGCTTTATGCTAGTACTTATTATTAAATCTCATGTAGTTATTATTTGTCTAAAGAAGCGAAGAAAGCAACACTCAATGGAGTGCTGATACCAACCCTGGTGCACAGCAGTGAGTCATGGAACTGCCAGAAGAAGGATAAAAGTAGACTGAATTCCGTACAAATGACGGCTGCAATAAAAAGGCGAATGTGTCGTCAAACCATGTATGATTATATTGAGATTCGTAAAGAATGCAAGGCTGCTGTAATTATAATGAGTAAGATTAAGAAAGGGACGGTTAAATGGTTTCGACATGTAGAGCGAATGAACGAAGAAAAGAGTGTAAGAATAATATATTACGCGAATGAGAATGGAAGAAGTCGGGGAAAAGGACATGGCACGATCGAGTGAATCAAATATTACAGTCGGGCTATGTCATAAGTCAGAATAATAGAAGAGATATTTGAGACGTTGTATGAATGTGAATGAAACAAGAAGTGCATGCCAAGAAACATATGTTCGATGGTCCATCCGCTTTACCTACCTAACTATATGGTTAACTTTTAAATATGATCTTTTATATTAGTACTAGTGGCGGGCAGTCCATAAAGGTTGAAAACTGTGTCTACCATTTTTTTATTTTAACTCCACAACATGATATACATAAGATTAAAAAAATATATAAAGTTGTACGGATTAATCACAATAACGTTTAACGTGAATAACTTGTAACTTATAAACACAGTAAAATATTTGTATTGCTTTTTCACTTACCACAATTACTTGATAAACATTCCACATCGGTAAGTATAAACACTGTAAAAAGCAGAAAAACGCATTTTCAACCGATATTGTAATTTTTTAAAAACTTTATTATAATAATAATATAGGATAAGTGTCTACGAGTGTTTTGACAAAAAATCATTACGTTAATTAATATGCTAAACGATTAAACAAAACTCCACCCTTCATTCTGAAGAATGTCTCCCGATGAAATTACTGTGTTTTTACTTATCCCGACAAGTGAGTGCTGTCATCGGAGAGAACCGGAACCGCAGTTAAGCAAAAAGCATTTAAGCCTAAGGAAAAGGATACGAAATTTTCCTTAAAAAGAACCAGAATAGGTCTCCTGGTTTGTTACTCGCCGAAGTGTTTCGCCGCGAACACGTGTACTGGCGACTGATACGTTGTATCGGCTTCCTATAGTTCAGCGTTCACCTGAAGTAGACGTGTTTATATTGGAATTCAATTATGTGCTTCTGAACATTTCAGTGAGAAGTTAGGTTAAATGCGAATATTCAAATAAAACAACGTAGTTTTAATAATATTGCGGATAAAGAATTTAATACGTCATCATTACAAAAAATATATGAAGAATGTACTGGTTTGTACCCATGGTAAAAAAGTTTGTGTACAGTACGTTAAAAACAGTATTAAAATATCGTCGTTATTCTGCATGTGTCTGAGTTTCAGAACTTATTTTTGATTTAAAAAATTTTAAATATGAATATTACGGAGCAAGTAAAAGTAGCTCCCGCTGGAATTCACTTTATGAGCTGCAATTAGTTGAGTAGAACTAAAAAACACAGACAAATAACTGTCTATTTTTATGGCTGCATTCGATCCCGCTGATTAGCCACGATATAAATTATTTATAATGCATCTATGAATCTAATTTATTTAATGCTCAATTACGTTTTTTAATACAATAGGTGTCAACAGTTTTTGCGGGCGCTCAAAACGTAAATTCACGACTAAATTGTATCATGTGTTTCAAATGATAAAATTTCAACAAGTTAAACATTTTCGACAAGTTGTTTGTAATTCTCTCTTCCAAATAAGTAGTAAAACTGCAGAGAAAGTTTGTCTCGCCTTTTTCCTGTCTCCGATATCCCCCTCCTTCCACTACTTGCTACAAAGAAGCTCAACCAACAAAGATAATTGACTTTTCTCAAAGATGGCTCTCGACCTGTTATAATCCCGATTCAATTACCGGCTATGGTACTTTCTAATCAGTTTGGTACTGTAGGCAAACTTTAAGCTGCCTGGAAATGCATGCCCGACGAGCGGGTCCTCACCTCACTAGAACAGTTATGAACTTTACCTTGGCTTTTAAAAGTATATGGTTTTAAACAAACAGAATATATTTGTAAACTATTTTATAATTATATTTATTAAAATGCAGAATTGAAGGTGTCTTCGACACGTGGATTTAGAGCGAATGCCTCAGTTCTGCTGCACATTTCTTACAGCATTGACTGATTGATCATTCCGCCCTTATTGGAACATTTCGACTACGTCGTATATTGGAAATCCTTCGGATTTTTTTTTTACCGCGTAAGTGCATTTTTTAATCTTGATCGATATGCT
This sequence comes from Halesus radiatus, assembly GCA_022606495.2. Lineage (NCBI taxonomy): Eukaryota > Metazoa > Arthropoda > Insecta > Trichoptera > Limnephilidae > Halesus > Halesus radiatus. Next base: position 6,045 of record JAHDVE020011799.1, read on the forward strand.
TATATCGTTTTTGCGTTATTTTAGGTTCTTATCTTAAGAGGAACGGCTGCGCGGCCTATTTCATACAAAAAATTAATTTTGGATTTGAAGCCAAAATACTCACCGAAACTTAATGATAATCAAAAATTATAGTAAATATCTAGTACGTATTAGAATTAATTCATTTATTTTTGTTTTATATTATGAAATATAGGCCATTAAAGGCATTACATTTTCGCGATTTTAGAGGCACTTTTAACAATTATTTGAGGGCTAATGTTGATTTTAAAAAAAAGTTTTACCCGTCTACTTTGAAAATATAATGAAATATAATTTTTATTTATATTAAAATAATCATTATGGGGGACTTTAAATTAAATTAAAACCACCAATTTACTTTGGAACACAAATTAGCCGTATATAAGCTAAACTATCGACCCGTTGAAACGTTTTTTTTAATCTTTTTATTTTGTATTTTTATTTACGTAATCATATTTATATAGCAAATACGATAATTAAAAAAAAAAATTCAATGAACTTGCAAATAATTTTAAGATAATTAATAAGTTGCTTCTAATATTATGAACATCGATTTTTTTTTCGTGACATATAATTCATAATTTCAAACAAAAATAAATAAAATACTTACTATTATTATACGCCTCAGAGGTTTGAATTTCACCGCTTTCTTCCTTCGTAGTATACTGTCAACTCTACAGCAAACTGCGAGCCTAAAAAAAATTATTTCGGTCCTGCGTGGTTTTAACACGTATACGCGTTAAAGATCTAATTTTCTGCACACTGTCGTACTTTCCAAAAATATCCTATTTCTAAATTGGTGACGTCTATATAATAACCCTTTTACAAAACGCTGGGCTGTATCATTTTGATGATTTATGGAATTCGCTAACTAATTTATGCGAAATTGAAGTAGGTACTCTTAGATCCATAGATAGGTGCAGCACACACAGTGAATTTCTCACAAGCGCCTTGATATAGCTCAGCCGTAATAAACAGTACACAGCCAACATGGCTTAATCTAATTAAATACGGAACAAGTCGAAACACTTTAAGCCCCGTTCGCTAGTGGCTTAAAATAAATAAATGCTTACCTGCTTTGCGCTAACTCGGTGCATTATTTCGACTTAGACTTCGGCTGGAGCTAAGCACTCGATTAATTTGCTTTAATTATGTCAGTATTTAAACTTTGGGCACACACTGTACTAACTTGCATTAAGCTTATGTGTGTATGTGTGTTAAAAAATAACATGGTTGACAAATAACAACACAATGTTGTAATGCGCAAATCCTTGGACAAATATGTCAATAGAATGTGTTACGAGACGTAATAATAAGTTAATAAAATTAGAACGATGAATTAAATCTTTACAAATAAAAAAAATAAAAAATTACATGTATTTAAGCATCCAAAACTGATGCATGATGAGCTTAAATAAAAAATAAAAACGAATAATTTACGTTAAAACACAAAACATTGGATGTCAAAGCAATTATGGCACCCAAAAGACAAGCAAGAATTCACAACTTCATAAATTTATTACAAAAAAACAAAAAAAATCCCGAAAACATTAAGAAAAAACACATATATATATATACGAGTATATTAAAATTGAATTTTGTATGATATTTGATATTTTAAATGATATGGACTTTGAAGAAGATAATAATGAGTTCAGATAAATTATTGATACCTGCTTAATGTAACGAGTTTGTAATACGCCCATCTACATTCGAGTATTATGCGAGCGGTAGTTAATTTTACTTATCAATTTTGTTCACGAGTTTATTATCTCTAGACATTCCGAACAAAGAGGCGAAAAAATAAATGCATTAACCCATTTTCTTGGCTGATAAAAGGGAGTGTAGTTTGGCGAATGTTCTTAATTTTTCATTCCTGCTGATATCTCTATCTATCCGGCCAAAGCGGAGAGAGCGAACTGTATATTGGCCTCAATTTCCATAAGAAAACCATTCTCCTCGAGCGGCGAAGTATTGTTAGGAAAAGCGAGAAATGCGACGACTTAATTGTCACAATCAATCGTCTTTTGATTGGTCGCCTGGTAACGTGATATATTTCCTCGATTAATGGAGCATATCTGAAATATTACATCTTACACTGAAATACAAAAGCATATAAATTGTATTAGTATATTCGCCTGTGATAAAATTATTTTCTGATGGCGCCTTTAGGTAATGGGTCTACTTCCACTTATAATTTATCTTTGTAATTAGAGAAATAGAATAGTAGACGGATGCGAGGATGCGGATATAAGCGTAATAAGTAAGTACCTAATGAAGTACCTAAGGAATTGCAATTACAGTCCCTACAGCATGACGCACAAGTATGTAGAAGATGTCAGGATATTTCTATTAGCCATATCCGCTCAGATTTTTTTAAACACAAACATTAAAAGACCTCTAGTTTTGACAACGATGTAATTTTAACAACCTTCTCATTAGGCCAATGTCATACAGAATGCCGAGCATATTAAGGTTATAATATCACTCATACAAAGGCAGTGAGCACATGTTTAACAATAATTTTTATTATTAGATAATTTGTACAGTGCCGTTTATTTGAAAAATCAACCCAAGAAGTTGTACAAATATGACTTCCTAGTCTTCATCTAATTATGTTCAAACAGATACAGGAATTAAAGAAAATGTTGAGATTTGTAAATAATGCAAGGCTGATGTAAGCGTAGTGAGCAAGATTAAGAAAGGGACGCTTAGATGGTTTGGGCATGTAGAGCGAATCAACGAAGAAAGGAAGTGTAAGGAGAATATATGACGCAAATGTGAATGGAAGAAGCCGGGGACGACCGAGGAAGACATGTCACGATAAAGTGAATCAAATACTTGAGTCGGGCCACGTCAGAAGTCGGAATAACAGAAGAGAATGTGAGACGTTGTGTGAAAGTGAATGAAGCAAGAAGTGTATGCCAAGATCGAGTTGTTTGGCGGTCCATCCCCTCTGCATACCCCTGCGTGGAAACGGCGTGATGGTTATTTAGTTAGTCAGATACGGAAAACATACATGGCAGGTCCCTTCAAATAACTATTTCAAACAGTTTATTAAAAAAATTATGCTCAGAGAAATACGATTTTTAAAACAGTTAAGAAGTTAGAAGATGAGTCGCAAAAGATGAACTGTATTTATTTAAATATTTTATTGTTATTGCTCAATTTTAGAACGGGAGATTTTTGATAAAATGACCTTAAAAAGCTAAAGAATTCTACTTTTGTTTAAATACGAAATTATCAACAGTTTTGTACATTTTTTACGCATTTAGTTATTTACAATTTCACGGACTATGAAAAGTTTCTGACTTTTTGTCACCACGCACTTGCGCACTAATTAAATAATTAACATATTCTATAAGTGTTAACCGGCCGGCCTTACTAAGAAATTTCTACGTGCATTTCTACCATTTATGGATTCGATTTTCTGAAAAGATGAGGTACAAGTTTGGCTCTGAATTCTGTCAAGTTTTTAATCATTCCCAATCATGTGACAGTTTATGCCATGCTTTAGATCTTAATACTCCGAAAGCTGATCTAAGGGTTGATTGTCATGATTTGGTATTTTCAGGAATACACAGCTCCGATAAGTAAGCTGGAACAATTCCGTTAAATGGTTAAATACCATCCAGCAGAGATTGAACTGGACTCTTTTAGGATATTTAAGCCAGTAGATATTTTTAGATGCTCTTAAATGTGAGAATCTCTAGAAACTACCGGTATAGAGACACTCGGTCTTTGGCGGATTCGGCTTCAATCTCTTTATGGTTATCCAGCAAGGAATTGACTCTTAATACTCATCTATACGAGTTTTTTTTAATATCTATTTCTTTTTGTAAGCATTTAAAGTAAAGATGCCGGTCATCAACATAGTAGTGATATTGAAGATAAAATGAATCGATTAGTTGTGAAGAGGATGAAAAGCAATGGGCCCAGAACGAACCCCTGGGGAACTCCAAATGAAAGAGTTACATTGTTTGATTGGATTTTACCTTACTCTTAACACCATAGTTTAAACCAAAGGATTCTTCTAATGGTGTCATAAAAAAAATCGTGGTCAATCGTATTAAAAGCGGCACTTGTGTCTACGACTAAAGAAATGCAAACGATGGCAAGAGTTTCCGAACCTTCTGTATGCAAATCGGTGTTTAGTCAACAATTTGTTTTAATGTAAGTGACATATTATCAGAGCATTTTTTTAAAGATATTGGATGTAAATGGAAGATTTGAGATAAGTCCCCGATTTTTTTTTAATAACTGACTTACAAACAGCTGGTTTAAGTGATTTTGGAAAATCACCCATGCAAAGTGACTTTTTAAAAATATGAATTAAAAGGGAAGCTTTTTCGTTGCAACACTTCTTTAGTAGCCACGTTGGAATGGGATCTGTTATAATGCAGATTTATAGTAACGTAGGTACCTATCTGCCTTACAAGTAAATGGTAATGCTTCAACTCGTCACCTACCCACGCATTCCTACGTGTCCTGTAAGGAGATATTTCTTCTTCCAGTAAATTGACAAATTATACAAGCCAATTCAATTGAAAGTGAAAGCCAATTTGTCAAAGTGCACCAATAATACGTACAGACTTTCTCTGTTCAACTGCCAAGATATGAAATGAAATTTATTCATGAGTGAATTTGTGCAGCCAGACTTTCATTCATCCCCTGCGATGAGTTGGTCAGTATTTTTCACCATAAGGTTTTTATTGTATCACCTTGCACATTGTTTTATGTCTGTGCAGACAGGCGGGGATCGTAATGGCTCTTAAGGGTAGTTTGGGACATCGTTTTTTTGCGTAAGATATAACTATACTAAAATACTATCTTTATTGCGGAAGTGTAGTTTTTTTGTTCAACAGCTTTAATACTATGACATGCAACATTTACCATTTATTGATTCCAAATTCGCCACGAATAAATTTGGTTATTTATTACGAGTAGAGTTGAATTCTTTACAATAATGACGACGAAAATAATAAATTTTGTTGCTAAACTCTAAACTTATTAAAACTTGAACTCTATTAAAAAAACATACTATTCATCATGATTATCTTATGACATAATTTCAAACACAAGTATATATATTTCCGATGCATAAACACAATATTAATCAGCAGACAAACACTGTTTAAAAGTTATTCATCTTTGACTTCATACCATTTGGCTTTGACAGTTTACTGTCAAAGCCAAATGGTATGAAGGTTTCATTCGAAGGGCTTATTTTACGAGAATTTCCCAGAACAGCCGAGAATATTTATTTATTTATTATTATTATTATTTTAATTTAAAGCAAATCAAATTTAATAATGTTATTATTAAGTTCTGATACTATTAAATTTAAAAAAAAATTAAATGGAGTTCCACGAATTAAACACAAAAACAATTAATAATGAGAATATTTATAGCGAATCTGAGTTTAAATAATTTCTAATTAATTAATTTTTAATTAATCTGTTTTCATCAGTAGAGATCGCCTCTGGTATGCGGCTTCTGCTTTGAGTCACACAAGTGTTTATTTATGTATCCTTATATAGCTCACATCTCACATTATTTTGCAATGAATAAAGTCTTTCAACTGAGCAAAATAATTCGTAGCAGATGTGTTGACTGAATATGTCAATTTTGTATATTCTACCAACATGTAAATACTAATACTCGAATCAATTCCATACATGTATTATTTTGCCAAATATCACCATAAAAGGACAACGCAATAATAAAAATCATAAATACTACAAAAAACTTTTCTTATAGCAAAAGTTGTACTGATTAGTACTTACTATGTGGATAACTTGCCTTTATTCCAGAATGTTGAAAGGTTGTTACAATCACTGCAATTCCACATATATATCCTATGGAGAGTATTTATTTTATCTTTTTTCATTCATCTGTATAAACCTAATGTATAGATTAAGGCTTACGGTACTACGCATTTCACTAGGAGAACCTGTGTTGAGAGCAGGCAAAGTTTACAGTTTACAAAGTTTATAGAGTTTGCAAAGTTGACAAAGTTGACAAAGTCTACAAAGTTTACAAAGTTTACAAAGTTTACAAAGTTTACAAAGTTTACAAAGTTTACAAAGTTTTACAAAGTTTTACAAAGTTTATAAAGTTTACAAAGTTTACAAAATTTACAAAGTTTACAAAGTTTACAAAGTTTACAAAGTTTACAAAGTTTACAAAGTTTACAAAGTTTACAAATTTTACATGGTTTTCAATTTATAATGTTATGGTAAAAAGTTTGCAGCGTCGATTGAACATTGTATCATACTTATAAGGATGTTTTTTAAAAAATAAATTGAAATTTATTATTATAAATACATACATGCAAATAAGAACTTAAATAAGAATACAAAAAGACAGTAGTTTAACAAGAGAAAATATTAAGGAAGTTCTGAACTTTTGTAATACCCACCTATTCATTGTTTTATTAATTTGTTCATCCAACTTTTTTCACCATCGTAATTATTTTAGTAACAATTTATTATTGAAGGGATCAGGAAAGAATTCCGAGAAAGCGTGCTAGCTATCAAGCTGACATGTCGAAAACGCCAATTTCGTGATTCCTGTTTCCAAGAGAAAGGCGTCTCATTATTATCTCCCTTACTGTATTATTTTCCCAATCTTTGTTAAATACGTGGAGATAAAATGTATTTTGTTCGCGGAACAAGATCAGCCCGTATTATGTTTCCTGCTGACATTCGAATACAAGTGTTCCGTAAATGTATTTCTTAATGTTGTGAACGTGACATAATAATTATAATGGGATTATGTTTAGAACATAATACATAGATTTACCTTCGTGTAATAATTGCTTACTATATCTGAAAACTTCCAGATAGAGACTTTAATTATTCCATTGCTGTTTCTGTTTATGTTAATGCTCTTATTCATTTCTGCAAGTATTTTTACTTTTTATTATTCTGTCAGCTGTTTCGGCGTTCTAGGCCATTTTCAAACTGCGGTTAATCCATATTGTGTCGACTTATTTACCATATGAGGTGATTTTTCACAAAAACGGCGCTATACAAGTCATCCAACTATTATTATTATTATTATTATTATATATATTTATTTACTCCCACCCCCCATTCTAATTTGGACGGGTTTTTTTTAAATAATGATTTATTATCGTTAAAACCGATTTAGTTGAAAAATAATTAAAATAATAACATTAAATTTGAATAAAAATTAAATGTTTTTTAAGAATTAAACACAAAAACAGTTAATTGTTGTATATTGTTAAAGAGCTTAAAATAAACTCAAAAATAGCAAAAATGATTGTTTAAAATTGTGAACAATTTCTGTATTGACTTATTAACTCTTCAGCAGGCAGCAGGCAGCAGGCAGCAGGCAGCAGGCAGCAGGCAGTATGGTGGTCATCTTACTGCATACATTTTTATATTTTTTAAATAAGATTTGCGTCGGTATGCTGTACTAGCGTTTACATTTTTTGTACTTATTGGGCATTAACTATGTAATAATTTCTAGACATTTTGTAATATTTGTAGAGTTTTATCCACTATTTATATTTGTTACTTAATTTTATTACTGCGCTACTGGTTTCAATGCATACGCGTCATTCACTAGCGTTCTTAAAACTAACTTTAATTAAATAGGTACAGAAATAATTTGACATAGACAGGGATAGTGGGAGGAGTCAAAATAACAAGGAAACATGGTTAACAAAGGTGATTTACAGGGTGTTATTATTTTGTTAATGAATTAATTTTATTTTTTGTTTATTTGTAATATTTTTAAGGCGAACAATTTAAAATGTGTGTTAATAATTGAATGTTTAAAACATAGTTTTTTATCCTTTGAAGTTATATCTCTAATAAATAATTATTACTTAAGTTTATTATTTTCAAAGTATTAGTATGCCAATGAAGAGAACTGCCTTTTAGGTTTGCTGTTGGAGTTGAACTTGTTATTAACAATAAGAGTTCATAGTTAAATATAATAAAGAGGGCTATATAAATAAGAATATTAAGTACTACAAATCTACATGAACGGTTTTAATATCTACTAACCCACATCTTGGGCGAAACCGGGTAGTAAAACCACAAAAAAAGTGAAAACAATATAATCTTTTTCAGTTGAGACCTAGTTGATCACTGCTGATATCTGTGGTTCGTACCCCACTAGAAATTCGCAGAGCTTTTGATGATACTCAGGGGATAAATATTTATTTATAACTCCATCATTATTCTGCGTCCATTTTCCACTTTACCTCACGCACGAGGGGTGTTCGCGCCACAGAATCTGGGGGTAGTTTAGTTTAGTTGGGAAGTGAACTTGGATTGGTGGCAGTGGATTGGAAGGGTGGTGCGAGGGGGGAGGAAGTGAAAAAGAAAGAAAATTTTATGGCCCACCATGGGGTAGTTGGTAATAGCGCACAGGGTAGACTAGACAGGTCTGTAGAAAGCGCGGATTAACCTTACATGTTAGATTATAGCAATATTCGAGATATTAAACCGCAGTGTATGACGCATCCATGGTTTAAACCGTCTTTAAAAAAATCATGTATAAACTACGATTTTATGGAAAGTATTCACAAAGCAAAGAGCTAAATACAGTTGTTGTTGAATACCTAAAATTTTATTTTAATTGAATTTTACTATTAGTTGATTGATGGTTACTTACGGGTGACTTATTTGATCAAGCATTCTCGATACTGCTGAACGACGATCAGGTTTATTTCTTTATGAAGGCGTGCGGCGATCTCAATATCGAATCTAAATAATTTCACTGACATATTTTTTTTAACGTTTTGAAATGTATTTTTATACATTAAAAAATATCTTTAACTTTGTATAAAACTCTTTCCACTATTCAGCAGTAGTTTTATACAACCTATCATAATTCCTTGTTACTAAACTTGAATGAAATCCGTTACTATGTGGGTAGGTACGAATTTGAATTATGTAACGTGATTTTCATGCATTTTTCTGAACATCCACATATATTCTGACCCTATTTCGACCGCTAACGTAACAGTGTTAAACGGATCATCTTTTTTTCTTACACACCCTTCTCACTTCTCGCTTTTCACAGGGATCCCAGCGGAAGTGACGATGTGCTTCCCTTCCACTCCTTTATCTGCGCTTCCTCCTCCTGTAATCTTAATGGCCGCCGTCCGCCGTCAAAATGGCGTTCATTATCCGCCTTGGTAATTTTGAGATTGCGCGCTTTGTTAACATCGCAAGCAAGTGTGTGACCTTCGCGGTAGATGGAGCCTGATACCGCCCGCGCCAGTCGCCAGTCTCTCGGCGGAGATATTTACCCCGACCCAAGTTCCCAACCCGTAAAACTGAATGCAAATTCATCACTTAATTCTAGACAATGTACTTGTACCTTCTTGATCGATTTGAATAAATTTATTTTATCTTTACAAATTGCACAATGTTAGCCCGTTTCAATAATTACATCATTTACAAGTAGGATTCATTCACAGTCTTCTCTTTTGTAGCATTCGTTGAATATGTTAATAGTTTGTGTAGCATTTTTAGGAACATGGATCGCCAAATTTCAGTTTTTGTTGCGTGCAACAGTTCATGCGATGTCCTACTATAATTTTGTTAGATTCATACAAATAGGTAAACCTTGTTCACTGTTACGTGTACCAAAATATGCAATAAGTTTAGATACTAATTACCCAGCTACATTCTCTTTATTTTCCCTTCATAATATTTATTACATGTGCTGCTTTTCCAAAGTGATTCAAGTTATACCTACCTAGTATTACCCGTAGGTATTGTATATTTTTAGGTAAGTTTCAAATTGAGAAAATATATCAGCGAACATTAAATTAGTTTTTTCGTACTTTTCCAATATGAAATCGCAATTTTATTCCCTCATCAATCATCAATCTGCTTTAAAAGCTTTAAGACATGTAGTGACACGCGATGATAAAACCTTTCGCATGTTTAGTAGAAACCACTAAAATGTATTTCTACCGTTACTCTCCTAGAAAAACTTTAAAACATGTAGTGACACGCGATGATAAAACCTTTTGCATGTTTAGTAGAAACCTCTAAAATATATTTCTACCGTTACTCTCCTAGAAAAACTTTAAAACATGTAGTGACACGCGATGGTAAAACCTTTCGCATGATTAGTAGAAACCTCTAAAATGTATTTCTACCGTTACTCTCCTAGAAAAACTGTCTGAAGGTGAGATGATCCTAAAATATTTCACGATAGAACCTACATTCACAAAAAATCTATAGAAACAAACGAACTATTTCAATTAATGTTCTGGGTGTGAATTATTCATTTGAATACATGGGAATATTTCATCATCTTCCTTATTTTCTGTTCTCCTGTCACCTTGTCAATCCAACCGCTAAATACACACATTCGATCATTTGCATAAATAAATATCCCGACAGAACACGCGCTCTTAACAAGCAGGTTTTTATTATTTATTGGGGCTTCCCAATAATGATTCCCTCGTAAACAGCCTGCTCCGAGCCGGGGTTGGTCTTGACATTTTCAAATTGGCATTTCATGACGTTCGCATTGAGTTCTGCTTGCTCAGTTGTGTTTGCTTATGAGTTTGCGGCTTTTTGTATGAACGGAAGCTTCCATGGTGAACCTTTTCCCCCTTCTACTGCACCGAATAAAAAAAACCACGCTGACCTAATGCTTAGTTGTTTGCGAGATCTGATTGATTGAATAACTGTAACGATTTATTATTAATAAGGTTGTAAAAATATTTGTAGTTAATAAATATTTTTCAAAATTAATTAAAAATTACTTTGTAATCACCACTTTATTAATATACACATATCAACATGTTTCGAAAGCGATGCTTTCTTCATCAGGAATGTATAGAATACTAAAAAATAATAATGTCAAGTATAGACAAATGATAAACATAGAATACAATAATGTAAGATAGACAAATTAAAAACATAAACAAAAATTGATTAAGGTAGGTAAGTAATTAATCAAAAGTGTTAATAAAAAATTATTATAAAACATCGAATAACAAGTTCATATTAAAAATTAAAAAGGAAAAATATTATTTACACATTTATTATCCTTAATTCTAATACTGAAATTTCTAGAAGTCTTTCCTATGTAAAAATCGTTAAAGTTATTCAATCAATCAGATCTCGCAAACAACTAAGCATTAGGTCAGCATGGTTTTTTTTATTCGGTGCAGTAGAATGGGGGAAAAGGTTCACCATGGAAGCTTCCCTGGTGAACATTTACTTTAATCACTTTCGAAACATGTTGATATGTATATATTAATAAAGTGGTGAATACAAAGTAATTTTTAATACGTTTATTAATAATGACGCCACAAATTGAATACCAATATTTAGAAGGAATTATGAAATATATCTCTGTAACCTTGAAATTTAAGTCGTTTGATAGTAATTTCTTTGAATTGTTTAAAAAGTCAGAAAATACAGGTGATTCCTCCCGACGATACGAAGTTGGTCTCAGTTGTCCATTCCTGTCATTGGGGGAGCAGTCCAAGTGTGGTGTGACGGGTGACGGGATAGTGGGTCGGACTCGCGCTGTCAGAGCGCCGCGAAGGGCGACCTCGACGTGGAATTGCAGACATTTCTAGCTTGTTTGCTCGGCGCTATTTAACATTTCCTTCAGGAACAATGCCGCAATCACAATGCTCTGTTTTCTAAATGTTATGAGCTTACGTGCCGACTCGGGGGGTTCTTGGGGACCACCCGCAGCCCCGTAATAGGGACAACATCATATTTGTATGTTGTATGCATCACCGACATTGTTTGTGTTATTTACTCTGTCAAGAATAATAGTTATTTGATTCACAAAACTGCCTGACAGGGTTCTCCATAGACCGTGAACGCGAACACTATTATTGTTTTAACAAGTCGTTTCTATGAGTTAATTAGTGCAATATTAGTATAATTTTCTTCATATATTGAACAAAGTATGTATATAAAACATGCGTTATGTAACGTAGTTAGTATGTGATTTTATATATTATGCATACACAGGTATATAGCTCAATCACATTTCGTTATCGCCTTTTTATGTGAAAAATCACCTCAAAGGTGCTGTACAAACATTACTTCCTATTCTTTACCTAATTATGTACAAACAGATACAGAAAAACATACTTAACTGGCAGGGTAGCAATGCTGTCGAAACATGTAGATATATATTTTAATAGAGGTGGTGTATACAAAGTATATTTTTAAATTATTTAATTAATAATGACGCCACAAAGTTACAAATCTTAAAGAAATTATTATACTATTCAGTTTATGCATCACCATACAGCTTCCTTCGTAATGAACATTGGTTATCGGCTGCCATCTGATGAAGGAGGTTTCCAATCAAACTTACCCATCTTCAAGGCATCATTATTTTCCAAACAGTTTAGTGCTCCACTTTTAACACACCATTTCTACTCTGTATTTTATTTTTCTTACTCCATCTCTTGCCGTATAAAGAATCCTTTTTAATATTTACTTCGCCGTAAGAACCTTACAAAAGTGTACATTCAAATATTCAAGCAATTAATGCACAATAATGGTTAAACAATTTTTTTCATTTGAAATTTCATTCAAATGGAAATCTATTCAAACTTGAAATTCTTCTGAAAATTTGATTAATATCCTGACCTTTCGCCGCAAATTATTCCAATTCCACGATTTCCCGACCTTTGTAATCAAAACAATATTTTATCAATAACCAAATTCAAACCAATTTACAAAATATCTTTAAAAAGCGATGATCCGATGAAGACAACAATACAGTTTATTACAACCAATCCCAAATAAAACAGTTAAATTTCTAACAGTTGTTCAAAATAAGATGTTGGTTCAAAGTGTTCTGCCTAAAGTATTTAATACGCGAATTTGTTACCACAGTAAACTTGTGGGCTTTGCTTAATTTATTTATTTGATTACACGCACATCCGGGCTTTTACGTAGATTTTAGAACATAATATAAAGAATTATCAAAAATTATAAGGGCATGGAGATTTTAAACCATAAAGTTATGAACATTTTCTTAAAATCTTTCATCAGTGACATAAAATAGAAAAACTAAAACAATATTATAACACAAATGATTAACGCTTCATTATCCAAGCTATAATACTACATATTGTAGGATTCATCAAAGTGGTGGTATAGATGACGCTTTACTATATAAATGGAGTCAGCAAACATATCAACAATACATCCAAACTTGTTGCCCAGATTATGCATCCTATTGGTTAATGAATGAGACTGATAGTTGGTTGTGTAAGTGTTGCAGAATCGTCGGTACATTTAATTTAACAGTGGCGAGGTTGGCAGGGCTGTCAATTAGGTTCATTCATGGCGTGTATGTTTTAATTTAAATGTATATTTTAGTTATAGGTCTCTAGTTATAAGTCAGAGTTGGAAGTCATAGGGCAGCGTTGTGAATTGACCCATTTAGTCATAAATCTTCGCTTTAAGTTAATAGTTGTAAGTCTAAGTTATAGATTAAATAAATTAGTTGTAAAGCTTCTTCCATAGATGTAAAATTTAATTAATTGTTTAATAATGTGCGTTTCAAAATAAATAAACTTAAAAAAAAATAAAAATAAATAGTTATAATACGACCTTGGGGTGATTTTCCCATGAAAACAGCTCTGGATAAATAACCAATCAATATTAATGTTATGCTTGAACAATATATACATATAGAATTGATAGCTAGTTGCGAAATATAATTTATTTTATTTGGGTCTTGCTCGCTAACAGATGATATGACAACGTGTTTTAAAATCTCATTCCTTAATCACTTACGCAATACCTCATTCATACAATTTATTAAACACTAAAATGGTTAATAAATGAATTGAAAAATATACTTATTATTCACCACTCTATAAATATAGATTGATATCGACATGTTTCGAAAGCGATGCTTTCATCATCAGGAATATATGAATACTAATAATAATACTATGTTTTCATTTATTAATAATGACGCCACAAAGTGAATAACGATCGTTTGAAGAAATTATTAAAATGGTCGTATGAATATTAAAATAAATTGACTTCCGGTGGTCGGACAAATAGCGTACGAGTCTAGAACAATCTGAGGAAAGAGTAGGATGCAATGATGCAAGTGGACCGATCAGGCTGATGATAAGACCGGAAGCGGAGGCATCTTATCGGTAGACTTGGGCCAACACGGAACAGGATAATGACTTTGTTCCACCATTATGAATGGATATGCGCATTCATATACCACAACTTCCTGTCGAAGGACTGCGCTGATAAATCCTGAAAAAAATCATTCATAAATCACACGAATTATTATATTATGAAGGATTGTGTAAGATCCGATGAGGATTAGGCAATGCCAGTATGTAACCACAAAATTACGGTAATATATAATGACATCACCATTATCCAAAATACTTCGATGTTTACTACTAATTCACGTAATTGTTTATTTTATTTTATTGCAAATGAATTATAGAAACATACTCAGAAAGAATTGTATCATTTAATTATGCGAGCTTATTAAAAACTTTCCGGATGTGGTAGAATAATAGATTCCTTGCGTTTATGTGTGCGTAATATTCAGGGAATTGCAGATGATACTGTTTCGGTGTTTGCTGGTGATACTTGGGATGAAACTTATGCTAAGTGTGAGTCAGGATTAAAGACTGTTAAAAAGTGGCTTGATCAAAACCTTTTAACTTTAAACACGCAAAAACTAAATATATTACTTTTAGCATTTCCTCCATAAGTCAACTTTCTCTGAACCGTTCCTTGACAATGCATTGTTGTGTACACGAGTGCAATTGTCAATCTTTGGAAAGCGTAGACAATATCAAATATCTTAATTATTGATAAATATTTAAAATGGAACGATCATATTGCTGTATTAACAAACAAAATAAGAAAACTAGCCTATATCTTCAAGACTCAAATATGTTAGACAAAATTACACTAAAAACTGTATATTATGCTCTTGTTCAATCTCTCCTTTCATATAATGTTATATGTTGTGGTTCATGTTACAAGACTACCCTAGAGCCCTTAAATGTTGCTCAAAAATTATTTTTAAAAATAATGTACAAGAAATGTTTTTTTTTATATTCATCACACTTATTATACAGTGAAAGTAAAATTATAACAGTAAGGCGATTGTACATAATATAGGCTATCTGTAATTTTTATAACAATATTGATACTGCCATAAGGTCACAACAAGCGCGCAATACTAGAATGGGTTCTTCTCTAATGTATCAGCCGTCAAATAACAGCACATCATTTGGACAAAGGAGTTTTTCTTTTAAAGCTCCTTTGTTACATAATATAATAGGCTTAGTGACAACGTTAAGACTATAGATACGCTAAATTTATTTAAAAAAATGGTCAAAGAGTTTATGTCAGCTGAGAGTGGTGATTTCGCTTTATCCCTTATGTTGTAATCAATATTGAAACTTTATGTATGCTCGATATTATCATTATTATCTACTTATTATTACTTACTTATTACTACTTACTTATTAATATTTACTTATAATTTTATTTTTTTAACTACATATTATTTACATACTTAACTATTTACATAATTTTATTTGCATATTATTATTTACCTGTTTTTATTTTTATTATTATGTACTTATTACTATTTTCATAATTTTATTTACTCATTATTATTCACCATTTTTATTATTATGTATTTATTACTATTTACTTAATATTTAATGTGTATTACTATATGCTTATTACTATTTACTAATAATTATTTACTTATTATTATTATTTTATTATTATTATTTATTTACTATAATTTACTTATTAACATTTACTTATTTTTATTCATGTATTATATATATTAAAAGCTTCTTACGCTTTTTAATGTCATTTTATAAATAATTTCCAGTCCTAAAATTATAAATATTTCAACAAATATCAACTCTTCTTGTGCCACCAATCTTCTAATAAATGTAACAAAAAAATGTATATAATATCAATAGAAACGGAGAATAAAATAGCAACTGTAAAACTATCGTCTCTATAGTTAAATTTTCTAATAAATCTGTATTCATCTGAAGCGACCTGCCAAGTTATATTTGTACAGCGTCCTTGAGGTGATTTTTCACAAAAGCGGCGCTATACAAATCATCCAATTATTATTATTATTATTATTATTATTAGTAGTAGTACTATTTACTGACTATTATTAAATTGAATAGCCACTCATCTCAACACATGATTGTCCTAGTGAGATGGTTGGCTAATGTTTTTGTTTTTATACTTAAATTTAAGAAAGAATAAATAAAAGTAAATGAATGAAAATTATAATTCTAGTTCGTAGCTCCTAAAATATATATTGTATCGCCCACTGATATCAAGTAGTCAAATTATACTATATCACCTTTACTGTCGGTGTTCAACTTTGGATATATGAAAGGGAACGAGCTTTTTAAAAAGATTATACGAGTTTCTGACATTATTTATTTTTATTCTTTATTCTCTACCTTTTTATAGAAATTATCCAATCTAATATATAAATAATTTCTTCAATACATTGGTATTCACTTTCTGGCGTCATTATTACTAAATTAATTAAAAAGGACCCTCTATTCATAACTTTATTCCAAATTGAAAAGATAAATGTCGCCGACAGGACTCGAACCTGCACCCTTCTGATTGCCGGCCAAAAAAAAAACTTTAGTTTATCAATTGATAATATAACTGTTTTTTTCCTATCACCGACATAGTAACAAGTGATAACTGATGATTAAAGATTTTAGAGCAAGCATTGTCCTTTTATAACTAACTAACTAACCATCACGCCGTTTCCCCGCAGGGTTAGGCAGGAAGGGTTGACCGCCAATTGCTTCATTCACATTCATACATCGTCTCATATACTATCTTCTATTATTCATATATTCTTCTTACACTACTTTCTTCGTTTATTCGCTCTACATGCCCAAACCAATGTATATTTATGCAATCATTTAAACTTTTCCTTGATAGTTTAACCGGCCACGCAATATTTTATGTAAAAGATTTGATTCCTAATATACTTTTCCTATATTTTTGCTCCAGAAACGGCTCCCCCGTAATTTTCATTCAAAGTCTTACATAACTTCAGGGATGACTCTAACAGATGGTATAATAATGATACTAGATTAATATGTTTGCAAACAACTCATTCATTGATACGGATTACGAACGATTGCCGAAAATCAAATGCAATCCCTTCCGACAGTTGCATTGGCATTCCATTCTGGTCATATTGGTAAATCCCCCCCTATTTTACACAATGTTATAATTGATTAGTGCATTAAAGCGAAATATTGCTTCGCCAGCTTAAGTTTCATTGGCCGAACTCCGGCAGAACCGTCCAATACCGCCGTAGTTCTATAGATCTAACACTATGGCCTTTACATCCGCTGGCCCTACGAGTGCTGGTTGGAACTTGCTGCATACTACTGAATGCGTAGTTGAACCGTGCATTTTGCTATTACCATGGGCATAATAATAGTTACACGTTCGTTCATATTAACGTCGGGTTACCGATATGAGGGTCTACTTGGGGGATGATTTGCCAGTGGCTTAATTCTGTATATCTGCTGCATAATGGCGCATAATTTCAACTCTGAACCAGATGACTCCGGTTCAAAACGTAACGAGAGAAAAACATTGAGCTTTTTCACAAACAGAAAAGGGAAAATCAAAATTTTATGTTTTTTATACTTTGATCCTGTCATTTGATGGGAAAAATTTGGTTTGGTTTTTGAATTCCTGCTAATTTTGACTGTAAAATTATGTTTTTTATTTATTCATACATTCTCAATTGATTATTGCTCAGGACACATACTTTCGTTACCTGCCTGGCGGTATGCTTATTATTAGATGTTTCTGCATACCGCACTGGTATCCTCAGCTATCGGCCCTGCTTCCCGCTTGCAGAACCGGGCACCTCACATTCTTTTCCCACCCCATCCGGATCAACACCTTCCTTCAGTGTCCTAGTACAGAGTCTTCTGATATTTCATTATTTAATTTAAAAAAAGTGTTTTGTATTTAATAAATCAAATAATAATGATCGAGAAATGTAAATATACACCCTATCTTTATATTGGTGACCCCGACGTGATCTGAACACAACCTGATCTGGAGTCAGATCTACGATTATCAATCAAATTTTATAATGATTTTTCTGTGACCAAAATGTGACTCTTGACTTTGGCCAGTTATGTTAAGTTGATAATAAAATCCATTCACTAGGTGAAATATTCACACGAAGCATGTGCTCCTCACTTCGCAGCGCAGATTTGGAGTAAAAATGTGGAACTTCCATGTTAAGAGCTCTCCAGGAGCTCATTATGTGTCTAATTTAAAATTCATATAATAACCTGACCACTCAGGGGTTGGTTGGGCGGGGTTATGACGGTGGTGGCTGGTAGCTACTGACCGGTGGCGGCAACACCCGCTCTATCATCCCACGAACCATCAGCTCATTCGTTTCACGCTCAAGCCAAGTGGTCAATTACCGTTAATTTATACACGATTTAGAGAAGCGGGCCGTGCAATAACGGGGGCCATATTTGACTAAATGACGCCGTAATTGCTACGCTCTCTCTTTGACCTATAAATGTTTTAGGATTAAGTAGGTACCATGGTAGCACACTCACTTCTGACGGGTGGAATTTAAAGATAATAATTATCATTTCAGATAAGTGAGTGGGAAGTTCATAAACATTTCTGAATGAGCGCTTTACGGTGGAATACAAATACAACTTGTAAACAACAACATTTCGTTCGGAAGCTCTGGGTATAAAAATAGTTTTTTTCATCACGGAAATGGCTTTAAACAAAAAATATGTTCCATTCAATGTGTTTTGTATTTATATTACAACCTACAGATTTATTAGTGATACGATTTCTTTTTCGTCAAGTTTTTATTTTATATTTTATATTATGGCTTTCACCCATTAAGTGCGATCTTGGCCATGTTTCAGATTTTAATAGTAACTAACTAACCATCACGCCGTTTCCCCGCAGGGGTAGGCAGAGAGGACGGACCGCCAAACAACTCGATCTTGGCATACACTTCTTGCTTAGTTATTTTAATAGTACAGATTCTTAAATTAGTTACTTTTAAATAGGGTATAATATTTGGGCAAATAAAATTGATGCAGATAAGTTACACTGTAAATTTATGTGTTTTTAATCCCCAACGACTTAAATTCTAATGCCATTTTTACAAATATATTTTCCTAATAAATTGGTAATTTTTTTTTAATATGAATACCGCACAAGAGCCCCAAACTGCTCCCAACCGTCTGGAGCCAGTGAGACTATGGCATTCCCAATTGGGGAATGTTGTGAGGCTGAAGGTATTAGGGAGGGGAAGGAGAAGGGGGACAGGAAGGTGGGGGAAAAGAGTAATTTGAGGGGAGTTGTGATTTAAAAGGCAAAAGATTTACTTAAAACTTCTTCAATTAAATTAAAAACACCTTGTGGCATCATTTTCAATGAATAGGATACAAAGTGTATTGATATTATACCATTGGTTTAGAAACATGTTGATATTTATTTATTGAATGGTGGTTTATACAAAATTTATTGAAAATGCTGGAAAACGATAATTTTTTAATGATATTCTGGTGATTTATATAGACTCCATGGGTTACTTCCCACCTCTCTATTAAGATCGATCTACCGTGCTACAATTCACTCACATTTAATATACCTTTCCGGAATCTGGGGATTTGCTACCAAAAAAAAATTATTCGAGAGATCCAAGTCATTCAAAATAGAGCCCTCTGAAATATCTTTAGTTTGCCATGGGACACACACGTTAAACACATCTACAGAAACTCCCAAATACTTCTGTTTAATACCATTCCCACCTATGAAATTACAAATACTATCTTACATGTAATTCAACACTCAGCACATACTAACACCACACTCAATTACAATACTCTGTAATAAGTATAATTATATAATGTACCAGTGATGTTTTTCTTTATAATATGTGCTCTGTACACTTATATTATAATGTACCAGTGATATGTCTTTATTACAAATCCAAATCATGTGTTGTAAATGATGTTAATATACTGTGAATGTTAATTGTTTGCTTCTAAAAACTGTACTGCAGGTTCTGCGTGTGATCTCACAGTGAGTTTCTTAACTCTTGGGAATAAAATGCATAATGTATTGAATACTTTTTAATAAAATAAAAAAATAATAATAATAATCATGTTGAGAGACGGTATCTTCCTCGTTTTTTTGCAACAATTTTTTTTACCTCAAAACATCACAGCGGTTGTCCTTCTAAAAAATACGAAAACTCTGTCAGGTTGTTTGTTACCATTCACTGTTTCGAATGTCTACGAGTATATTCTCAGCCTAGAGCTATTGATTCGCACGACAGGACACCCTGTGGTCCGAGGGAGCTTCATACAACCGACCACCCCCGGCACTGCGGGATTATCATTGCAAATAGCTTATTGCGATATACTACTAGCAACCGGGTATGTAGGTACTGTACTGGCCGCACCAGGTACTAACGGAGTGTGAACAACAATACGCAGCATCCATACACCTTCGCCCACCGGGAGCCATAAATCCCACACTTGTCGAATTAATGGTTTAAATCAATTGGCGTTACAAAGTCACGCTGTATCGGCCGCTGCTGGCCGTGGCTATTGTTTTTGGGTTATTGTGCTCAAGCAATGAAATGATTATGATGGTTCCCTAATTTGCTGTTGCTGCAGTCCCGTGAATATTACGTTTTATTATTATTATTGGCGATATCTGCCGAATAACTGAATCGCTCGAAATGAGACTTTGTTATTAATGAAATATCACAACATTTCATCAATTATTTTGGAACCGTTATCAATTTAATTGTGCATTGCAATTGGAATATCTGTTTGATTTGAGAGGTTGGAGTGGTAAGTTGATAAACCCAGAATGAAATAGTTTAGTTAATACGTTTTTATTTACGCTCGAGATGTTTTTTGGGCAATTGACATTGCTGTAATTGTTGTTAAATTAACTATGGAGTAAAAATCTGTTTTATAATGCAGTTAACTTTATACGTAAGATCCGGCATGATAAAATTTATACTTATCTTATCCGGAATATAATATAGCTTAATAATTACATAAGTTCAGGTGGTAGCTTCATTTCGGTATTTAGACATCGACCTTATAAATATTCTTTAACTGTCAAAACACAAGGTAAAACGCGTTGGCAATTGTTCTCTCCATATTTTGCAAGTTTTCATGAAGTCAAGTGAAAGGTCAAGCAAAATTATAAGTTTATAAAACGCGTACAATATTAAATGTTGTCATCCACCAATTATTATTATTTTTGTGTTTAATTCTCAGAATTCCATTTAATTTTTTTTTAATTTAATGTAAATCAATCATACCCCGCTTGACAACAACGAGCCTATGCCCCTAAATGTAAAAGGAAAAGGTCTTAGATTAAATTTACTGGAACAATTAGAAATTAAAAAACGAAAAAATGATCCTAATATAACATTAATTAATTAAGAAATAAAAATTATTTATTCACCACTTCTCAGTATGTTCACATTATCAAAACAATATAACACATTTAAATAAATCAATTAACATAAAAATATCACATTAATACGGGAAACACATTATAAATGTAAAAACCTCACAGAATAGAGCATATTAATTATTTTCTAACCATATGGGTTTCACCGATAATAAATCGTTATTTTTAAAAACTCGTCCAAATTAGAATTGGGTAGGAGTAAATAAAATCATATAAATAAATCGTCACAATGCGGATTAATCGCAGTTTGAAAATAGCCTCGAACACCAAAATAGCTGTCACAATAACAACTAAAAATAGTTGCAGAACTTAATAATAACATTATTAAATTTAAAAAACATGTTATTATAACAATGCTTTTCATAAATTATATAAAAAAGCTTCGTGTTCAATCCAAAAACGCTTCTTAGAAAACTCAGTTTTGCAAAAGTGCGGTTTTCATTTGGACCAATGATTGAGAACAACTGACTAGTACAAATAATAATAAACATAAAATAGATTGTCATAGATAACCAAAATCAGGTATACACGATAGCCAGTGGCAGTGGTTGTTTAACTGATAATTAAATAATATTATTTTCTGCTTTGACTATTACAACATTCAGTAGTGATGGGCATTATCTAAACATTTCATTAATCGAGAGATGTTTCGAAGTAATTATTCGGACATAGATGGTGTTGATTTGGTCAGCAACAGCACACAATTGCTTTGAATACTGCTTGTCTAGTCCACTAAATATTAATAACGCTGATTCTTATTATTATAGCGCAATCATAATGAAACATCATCAAAAGTGTTTTTAAATGTTTTAGGTATTAAATAAACAAAAAGTATACATTACAGTCTTGGCTAGAAGATAATATGTGCAAAATTATCATTTTTGGAGAGAAATTTTGAAACTTTCGAAAAGCCGTATGAATTTTATAAAATAAAGTTTCCCCGGGGTTATTTGATTTGGTGAACCGTGTGTGCGTAAAATATCAAAATTATATCGAATGAATAGCACACAGAGTATTTAAATGAAAAGCGCAAAATTAGATGTGTATACGAGTATATACTATGCACTTATCATACATAGCGCACACCTGATACTAAGTTCGGTGATCGTGCTTTCGGAGTGTCAGGACCTCAAGCCTGGAATGAACTGCCGCATGACTTAAGAATTATCAAAGACTATACAGAATTCAGAGCTAAACTTAAAACTCATATTTTCAGACAATCATATTCATAAATTGCTTAGTTAGGCTAGCCGCTTAGTACTTACCCCTTATTGAATAAGTAAATTTTTCACACACCGATGGGCAATGCTTCGAGTTATAGCTCTTTTCACAGTTGGCAACACTGCAAATAAATAAATGTGTAAAAAATGTTAATATCTATTGCAAAATTTTTAAGCTTTTTAAGGTAATTTTATAAATATTCTCCACTCCTAAAAATGAACAGTAAAATAAAAATATTAAAAAAAATACCAACTCTTCTTTTGTCACCAATCTTCTAATAAACGTAATATCAATAGAAAAGAATGATAAAATAGCAACTGTAAAATCATATATTCGCAAGCTTTAATTTTCTAATAAAACTGTGTTCATCTGAAGCAACCTGCCAGGTAAAAGTATGTTTTTCTGTATCTTTTTTTTTACATACTTATATTATGAAGTAATATTTGCACAGCGCCCTTGAAATGATTTTTGACAAAAACGGCGCCATACAAATTATCCATTTATTATTATTATTATCATATTAAATAACAGACTTTGTGGGCTATGAAATGATTCCGTTTTGTAATTAATGAATTATGAACATTCAACTAAATTCTTGAACTATTACTATTAATTTTGAAAGTGTACGTCTTTCGTGGAATTAAATAATTTTTTTTTATGAAATTGTGTTTAAAACCTTAAGACATAGTTCCACTTATTTGTTTGTTGTTTTACTTTGTTATCTGTTGGAATCCTATTTCAAAGTGTGTTTAAACTTATTTGAATAAATCCATAATTTGGAACACTCGATTTAAGAATAGTCAGGATAGATATAAAAAGTTAGCCAACATTTTTTTAGTCAATTAACATCTAATAATGGAATATTTCATCACTAAAATTATAATACTCTTCCTTAGTTTATAGGCAAGTCGAATATAATTCTTCTATAGGGTTCCCTCAGATATAATTCACTCCGATTCCATTGAAAGGGTTCAATATAAATATCTAAGATTTGTTAACAATAAACTCGGATTACCTATTGAAACTATAAATTTCAATTACTTAATAAAAGAACTAAAATTATTAAAACTATCAATAATTTTTACAATTGAATAAAATTTTAGGTCGAGTAGTTCTAGTTGGAATATTAAATTTAATTATGCTGACTATATCAGGGCTGTCTATAGTTGGGTCAGAAACATGTAAAACTTTTATTTTCAAAATTGTTAATGGTATTATAGACAGCCCTGATATAGTCAGCATAATTAAATTTAATATTCCGACTAGAACTACTCGATCGAAAATTTTATTCAATTTTAACAATAATTTCAGGACTGAATCAATCAAAAATTCACTTCTACCTAGACTTCACGCAGAAGGTAATACTTTTTCGGGTAGAGTAGATATTTTCAACTGCTCGGAATACAAATACAAACAGACGATTATTGCATACATCCTCAACATATATTAAGATATGTGTCTAGAGTATAAGTGTCATTGAATGTGCGGTATGTTTTGAATATTCGCCTCACTAGCTAATTATTTTGGATGATACTTACAGTATTTGTTCGTTATTTAATCCATGTACCTACCTACTATGATATGTTTTGCACCTGTGTGACTAAACATATAAAAGCCCACACAGGGACGGGGGCTATACAATGTAATGGTGTTCTTTAAAGATGGTTCCATTTGGTACAAAAATTAGTCATTCGACTTTTTTACACCCGCATTAAAAGGCTCAACAATTCTTAATTAAAATAATCGATTATTCGAAATAAATACCTCGATATCTCCCATCACTAATATTCCGAGCCTGCTAGAACGGCAAACAAAAACCCTAAATGGTAATTTATTATTTACCGTGTAGCGCTGCTGCAAATTTATACCCGGCCATGCATTTACAATGAAAAATTTGCTGTTTGTGCAATGTCGGTGTGCAAGTTATTTGCATGCGATTTATTATGGGATTCAAAACCACATCATCGACAGGCCACTATTTATATATTAATAACCCACTGCCCTGAGCCTATACGACTGATGACCCGACCACCGCTACTCTCTATGGAAATCATCTACGACGGAATATTGTGCAAGGCCGTTTCGTTAAATATATTTACGCATGTGTGATTTTGGTTTGTAGTTTTTTCGTTATTGTGGCCACTCTAGGATCCAAACCGCATCGAAAAAGTTTAATAAAATCACCACCAAAATTGAGGAATGTTGTAAATGTAGGTAATGGAGTAATGAAATGGGTGGGTTTTTAGGATCTGGCTATTCATATCTAGTCACTGAATTAAACACAATCTCTGTGATACTTCCTAATAATGATTTTTAATCATTAAACTGTCAGAAATCAGAAAATCTGTATTGATTAAAGTAACTTACTAACTAACCATCACGCCGTTTCCCCGCAGGGGTAGGCAGAGAGGACGGACCGCCAAAGAACTTGATCTTGGCATACATTTTTTGCTTCATTCTCAAAGTAACTGTTTTTCCTGTATATTACCTTCTCCTTGTCTATCCAAGCACCGAAGCGCCAACTCCTTGTCCATCCAAGCACCGAAGCCCCAACTCCTTGTCTATCCAAGCACCGAAGCGCCAACTCCTTGTCCATCCAAGCACCGAAGCCCCAACTCCTTGTCTATCCAAGCACCGAAGCCCCAACTTCTTGTCTATCCAAGCACCGAAGCCCCAACTCCTTGTCTATCCAAGCACCGAAGC
>JAHDVE020011800.1:0-17839 GCA_022606495.2 Halesus radiatus
AGGCTACGTTTAAAAGGAGCTCTTTGCCAATAATGTAAACTGCTCAATGTGGATACATTACTTTTATAAGATGTAGATCGCCACTTCTCACTCTACAAACACATTCACACACACGCACACTTATATAATACACATGTCACCCGGCAAATGCATTCTGTAAATTTAATTTCTGGAAATTGTTTTTCACTGTAACAAATGTACTGTTCGGTTTCTATAATAAAATAGATAAATTACAAACGGACACGTTATTGTCTAACAAAGTTGACGTAAAACGTGGCGCTAGCAACAATGTTTCAATAAATTCTTAATTCAAACGTTGTTCATGTATGACAAAGATAGACATTCAAATAATATGCGTGTGTGAACGAAATAGTGATAGAAGTGCGTGTCGAATGCTACATTCTGCATGACGGGTATGAATGAAGTTTAAGGTACCCCTTTTTAAACCGGTACATTTTCATACAAAAATCGCACTGTACTGATAAAATGAATACTTTCCATCTTAAAGTTCAAACCATTAAATGCTGTCGATTTTTATTATTCCGAAATTTATATAACATGTTTAAAATTACGTAACGTAAATTGTGGCCGGCTGATTCAAAATATTGAGGAGAAATAAGTTTGTCGCGATACCGTTTCGTTTTTTTGTAAAACAGAACGGAAACCGTTAAATATTTTGGTCATGGGTAATAATAAGGGGCACCCGGAAATCAGAACGATTTCTATTAAATAAGAAATATTAAAATTCGCTTCCCTCGCTTCAATGTTTCAAAAATAAAAATTTGTCGTAGACCCCCCCCCCCCATAAATCGCAATTCATAAAAAAAATATCAATAATTTTTGAAGTCTAAAACATACATTTGTTTTAAACCACTTCAATTTAATGATCGACTGGTTTCGGAACTACCCTTCCTTCGTTAGGACTATATTAAAACTAACATTAGATACAAAATAATGACAGACATACATTAATATTTAGGTGTTGGAGTGGGAGCCGACCAAAGGGGAAGGGGTAATTAGGGGGTTTTCAGGAGGAACCGAGCGGTTCACTTTTAAAAAATATCTAGAAGAGGATTGACTACGATAAATTTACTTGGTTATTTAGAATTAATACTGTATTTCTTTAGAACGGTCCAAAGAATGGATCAATAATTCGCATGGCTTTGACAGTTGACCTTCTTACGCGGCAGTATCGTGTCGACTCTAATCCGCTGTAATGTGTGTACCGGTAGGAAATTGAATTAAAAGACTGCAGTTTAAAAATAAACTGGCCAACCGAGTAAACAACACGCGAGCTGCAGGGATTTGAGGCCGGACAGTACACGTAAATTCATTTATAATAAATCTAGGTGACGTGTACCCGGCCTTGCTCGGGGTTATGAATGGTATGGGGTAGAGTTTTGAGGTTGCGAATTCTAATAATAAACTGGGTGGAAATAATATATTTAATATTGTTATAACCACCCCTACAGCTATCCCTACCCCTTTCACCACATCATTCATTCAATATCGGCCTTTACATCTCTCATAAACATTTTTACCAAATACACAAATTTATCCATTTTCTCCAAGTATTCACTAGTTGTCCACAAATGTTTTTTTTTTAAAATAATATTTAACTATCAATATATTGTTTGGAACTCGAATCGTAGAACAAAACAAAATAGCATCGGGTGTTGGAAATTTGAACGTTTTGTAACTGAATTTGATTGTTCCGTTTTTGTTCCCAGTTTCGTTTTTCAACATAAATGTAACCTTTTGCTCACTCGGGTGACCTCGGGGGTCAAGTTGAAGTATACCACATTGTTACTGTTAAAAACTACATTTTACTGTCCTTAATTCGACCCCGTAACCGATTCCAGCGCTGAGATAATGCGTAATAATGAAAAAAAAACTAACATACATGTATATAGTCGAAATATATATATTAGATTAATTAATGCAAATGCGGTTATAAATCACATCATTAAAAAATGTTACAATTCAATGCGAAAAGCGTTCAGATCCCACCTACTCGTACATGCCCTTGCATTTGTTGTAAGCCTAGCTTTTAGTATCGAAGTCCATTGTTTTATGTAAAAAAAATTCTTAGAATTGTGCAAAATTTTCTCTAACTACTTGCAGAAGCAGAATTTCTAACGACTGCCAGCGAATATCAGTACCAGATACGAGGTTCAAACTCGATCTGGACAAACACTTGTTGATTGCAATCGTCTCTGTAGAAAGATTGCCGTCTCTATTTGTTTGGCCGTCAGATTGAAGACTCTTGTATCATTAAAGAGTTGAACGATACTTAACTCATGTTTTTTAGAGTGTCCTGGGCGACCTTGTTAAGCCAAACCGAGTTCACGACAGGAACTAACTATCTACACTTGCAAGTATATACACGGTGTCTGGAAACTTGTGACCCAATAAAAAAAATGTTTTTAATTCTAGTGATTCCCTTAGGCTACATCTGAATAGCAAGGTACTCTTTTCTGAGCTAGATTAGACTACACTAGACAATTATTCATCGTATAGGTATAATTGAAAATTGTCAGATTTGTATCTGCTTCTAGTCAGTCAGTTGAAGATGAGTACTTACAGTAAGTTTTTTTTTTACTGTAATTCCACACGCGGAGGGAAATAATTTCCCCCGGGCTCTTTGGGGATGCTGTGTGGAGGGTATTTTTGGGGGAAAGGAAGGAGTGAACCCATGTTGTAAGAGGGAGGAAAATCATTCCACAGCCAATCTGTTAAAAACAAGAGCGAGTCGTAAATGTTAACCTAGTGCAGTTGCTGTGTTTCCCAACTTTGCACCGGTGCCGAAGGAATGACGCTATTTCCCTAGCATCTTCCATCGAAGTACCGGCAGAACAACCACAGCATTTTCGCCTGACGCCTGTGCTCCAAAGATTGCAATCCGTTTTTTAAGATAGGGGAATCTATCAAACAGATCGCCCATTTCTGCACGGAGTTGAGGGTTTTTCTGATATTTTGAGACTCCAATCTAGAGAGATCCAAATAATTTGACATTGCCCTCCAGTTTGCACATGAAACTTCGTACGCCATGTATAATATGCGATTGTCGGCATGCGGTGCGCTCACCTTTCGCGGCCTTCATCCCGAACGTTACTTCACCGGAGTTGATGCCGGAACTTGGTAATGTCAAACATTTCCCGACCGTGGTGGGTGTATTTTTAATGTTAGCTCATTGCTACAAGATTATAAGTAGGTATTATGATGACACGTAATATTACGATAATAATTCATGTTGTCTATATTGAACATTCTTGTGAAAATCTATCGTTTTGATAAGGCGCCAAGCCTTTTCTTCTTTACTCATATAAAATCACATAATAACTTGCGGTGAGGTCTGGCATCATTAAAATTGAACAGCTTTTCCGCCTGCAATTTCTAAGGTAACGCGAATATTTTAACTTACATCGTGAGCTATGGAGCTTTTAAATGTTCTTTTAAGGGCCAGCACTAAGAAATTGCCATAAACATCACTTTGTAGTCTGCTAACTCAAGCAATTCTACAAATGTTTTGTCTGTAAATTCTATACGGGTAAGAAATGAAGTATTTCAAAACTTTTATCTTTTAAATTCTATGAAATACATACCAAAATGCCTTAAAATAGTTCCAGTTTGAAAACCATTGAATGCAATTTTGAACGTTTTACCTAAAATTCCAGTACATATTTCGTATAGAATTCAAATGATTACAGTTTTAGGATTTTTATCTTTTGAAACCTTATACATTTTCCTAACAACCCATATAGAATTTACAGATAAAACATTTATAATATTCCTGACGTTAGCAAACTACAAAGTATGTAATTTTGGGAGCCGATCGTTAAAAATTCAGAAACGACACCATACTGTTTGCTCCGTATCTTTGTATAAGACAAAGTAGTGTTGAAACCGGGTGGCAAAACTGCTAAAATTATAATTTTAAAATGGTTTGTTGGTTTATTGTAAAACTTTGCACCCAATTATTTCGCATGATGAAAACTGCATTTTTAAAATTGCATAAAATTTTAATAATCGTATCTTTGAATGATGTAACTTCCGCACATAATTATTAATATGTGGGTTATATATTTCAATAACATTCTAATAAATTCTTTCAAAATTATTACGTGTGTAGTGGTGAGTACGTCTTTTCTCTTCGTAATATCGGTGGGCATATTCGAAATATTCGTTTCGTAATAATTGATTCAATTTAGTAGTCGAAATAAATGAAACGGTATTTTACCAATCCAATGGATGCGTTACGACCGAACCACTTTCATTCGGTCGAACAGCTGCGAATTAAAATAAATTATTCATTCTAATGAATTCAAAAATATGTATTTTAAAATAAGAAACGCGGCGTTTTTTACGTCACTAATTTAAAGTTCAAGGTCACTACATGAAAATTGTCGCTGTAATTTTTTGACACGATGAATTCCGCTTTTATTAGGCGGTAAAATCGAAGTCGAGACAAAATTGACGTGATTTTGTGTTTTATAAATTCAAATCGTCGCCCATAAAACACAACAGGCGTATCTCATATTTAGAGGAGAGTCAAAAAACTGTTTTTATTTTTTTATTTTTTAGAATTCTTATACATTTTATTACATTCTTCCCTGTAATGGGGTAAAAAAAAGCTTAAGAGGAACGGCTGCGCGGCCTGTTTCATACACAACTTAATTTTGGATTTGAGGCCAAAATAACCCACCCAAACTGATTTTTTTTTTGAATTAAAGGATAGCAAATATCTAGTACGGATTAGAAGTATATATATATATTTTTTTTAATTATGAATTATACTCCATAAAAGAAGTGGCTTTTTCATGATTTTAGAGGTAGCTTTGCAAGTTTCTTACTTGCGTTCATAATTTTGTATTGAAAAAAAAAGTAGTTTATGCTTATATTTTTTACAACGTAATTAAGACATTTATTTTAATTCCTACGAGGGGATTTTTAGGAAAAGGTTCAATTTATCCAAAGCATATTTTTGGTTTTCATAATGTAAACCCATCCGTAGTATAGAATAATCGAAATAGCGATTTCACTGACAGCTTCGCCTTAATTGAATATCAACAAATTGACATCGTCCACATATTTATTTATTTAATCATCTTTCACGTTATTTCTTAGAATATTCTGTCTTCTGGCCACTGACCCATGTATACGAGCGTGTCAGATATTTCTATAGATTAAAAAAAACACACGGCACTATGGTGACTAGCTTCGTAATTCATAATATTATTATCAATACAAGCAACGACCCCCCCAAGAATGTGTGGCATCAATTGATTTGTTTACCACTGCGGACTTTACCACTGTCACTAGACTAGACGCAGTAGATAATACGTCTCTAGACTCTACTATCGTCACTCCGATAGTAAAACGGATACGACGACTTGTGCGGAAAACTATACTGGATGTAACTGAATTTTTGCGATGTTATTTACCTACTACTAACGTAGGTGGGCATTTTCGACAAAGTTTGTACATGTTTTTAAATTATTTATTCGTGGTAACGGAATTTAAAAATATCACCACCAAGTTCGTAATAAATATTGTATTTATCAACATTTTACTGAAATATTGCTCTCAATAACTCACTAATAGAACGAGGAATCTGCTACCCATATAAATTACTTAATCTTATCTTAATTTCAGTGAAAAAAGAATATTACCAATATTTCAAACATGCACAAAATTTGATTTAAATGCCGCCCGTACATGTTTAAAATGATAATAATATTATTTTTTAACGGAAATGAATAGTTTTTTTATACACCCAGCAGATTCCTTATTCTAGTGAGCTAATGAGAGCAACATTTCAGTAAAATATTGATTAATGCAATATTTATATCATGAGACTAACGGCCGTTTTCTCCAACTTTTCGAATGATCAACTGAGCTGCCGATCAGCCAAGTGTTTTGTTAAGTATTCGCGCTATTTGACTGTCACCAAACATTTTTCATCTTTGAACTTCCTAAATTGTCTATGAAGGACTCGCCCACTTCTATGGAAAATATAATTGTACCCCCACACGTTCATAGTCAATAAAATGACATCAAAGTAAACACTTTCAATGTTAAATTAACATAGACGAGTTAATTTTCTATTTATTATGAATACATATTATTTGTCTTAAATATTGTAATACAAACACCAACATTTTATATTTAAAAACGCATATGTTAAAAATAAAGTGTTACCTTGACTATTACCGATGCCGCGAAAACGGAAGTAAACATTGTTGACGTTTGTCTTCTGTGCGTTCTTTCAATTTTCAATCAGTCTTTATATATTCCACTATTTGAATTATGTCAATAATATCTCCATCGTCACTGTCTTCATATTCGCCGTCCATACCCGCTATTGGTATTACATTAAAAATATCTTCATTTTCGCTCTCCATGTTCAAAATTATCAATACAATAGGTACAGAAAATAGTTCGCGAAACGAATGACGTTTGAGACCATAGATATCTATGACATTTGACGTTTACGCTGTCATTTGATACTCTGTTGACACTTTTTATAACTAGTCTTTCACTGAGGAGAACTCTTAATCCACATAATTCGATAACTTAAGATGATCCCAAGTTTGACTGAGATTTCGTTGGGAAATGCGAATTTGTGCATTTGAACAGTGCTGAGGGAAAATTCCGGCTCAGCCGTTGCTCAGTAAGGTTGGGAAGAACGGCCGTAAGCTGATTAAATGAATGAGACTATCGCTTAAAGGAGCCTTTATCAGATTTAAACTATATTTACAAAATACAGCAATTTTAATCTTTCACATTCGAAATTAATTACAAAATCAGACTTTGTTTAATTGAATGTAGAAGTGGGACATGGTAAAACACACACTACTTTTCGGTATGAATATTTTGTTAATAATATATATATGCAGGTTCTACAGTTGTATATAACTGACGAAGTAAAACTAAATTAATAAATTTGCCTGTTAAAACTATAAATTTTCAATATTCTATAATATATAGGGTTTTAAGTGACTTTCGGCCGTTCTTCCCAACTTTACTTGAGCAACTGCTGAGCCGAAATTTTGCCTCAGCACTGTTCAAATGCACATATTCGCCTTTCCCAACGAAATTCTCAGTCAAACTTGCTATCATCTTAAGTTATCGATTTCTGTGGATTAAAGTTCTCCTCAGTAAAATACTAGTTATAAAAAGTGTCAAATGACAGCCTAAACGTCAAATGTCAGATATCTATGGTCAAACATCATTCGTTTCGCGAACTATTTTTTGTACCTATTGTGTATTGACAATTTTGAATACGGAGAGCGAAAATGAAGATATTTTTAATGTAATACCAATAGCGGGTATGGAAAGCGAATATGAAGACAGCGACGATGAAAATATTATTCACAATTATTGATTGAAAATTGAAAGAACGTACGAAAAAAGTCTACTTCCGTTTTCGCGGCATTAGTAAAAGTCAAGCTAACACTTTATTTTTAGAGAACAAAAAAGCTCAGTAATTACTGGGTAAAGTTTGTCGGGTAATTCCGGATGCACCCTGTACACAAGAAGCGGAGTCGAAACCAGATAGTAATTAAAAAATAAATAAAATAGTTTTGGAAGCAGTTATTTTAAAGACATCTTCTTGATTTTGGCCAGAATTTCACCTTCACACGGCGTAATAATTATTAATGCTTCCCCGTTGGCCATGTACCGGTCAGGTTAATTGAACACCTGCTAAAGGTCAAAAATGTTTCATTTTGAAATGTCAATTACATTACGCAACAAAAATATTGAGGGAACAAAGCACTTTAAAATTCAAAAGCGAACGTTCCTCATCCACACTACATAGCTACGAAATTATTGAATAACAATATTATGACTTTTGGATAATACTGTGATTGATATTCGACACTGAAGAGATACAACGATATAAGTGCGTTACGGGGGTGTCCATGTGCTTATATTAGCTCAATTTTTCCTTACTTTTGTTTGTTGGAATTGATCAAACATTTTCAAATAGCGCATAATTCTTTCTTGAGCAGATTCAATCGGGGTATGTTGTTACGCTTACCCTTCATCCCAAGATGCAAAACAAAACTTGCATTGCCATGAGGGGTGACTCAGTGACCCCGCGCATTTTATCAATATGTTTCCATTTTTTTAACATTTATTCACATATTTTATTCCAAATGTGTTGTGAAAATTTTATCATAATACGAGGTGTGTTCAAAACAAAAGTTGAATTTTCGCGGGCTGTGGATCAGTGGTTTGTTTTTGACAACTGGAAAGGTTAGTCACGTTTTTGGGTGTTCTTCGATTTTTTATTTAGGTTCGTTTTCTGAGGCATCATCAGTCCGATTGAAGTGAAATTTTAGATTCGCTTTATTTTCTAAGTCCTCATCAGCATTTCTTAAAAAAAAAATTATTCTTTTTAGAAAAAAAATTGTTAATCCTATGGAGGAATTTCCTAGTTTTGGTCGGAACTTGATAGCCGTTTTCTGGGGCATCATCAGTCCGATTAAAGTGAAATTTTAGATTTGCTTTTTTTCGATGTCCTTATCAGCATTTCTAAAAAAATCCAAAAATCGATGTTTTTCGACTTTTTACTAAATTTCTTTTTAGTAAAAAAATCGAAGAAAAAACAAAACGTGACTAACCTTTCCAGTTGTCAAAAACAAACCACTGATCCAAAATGGCTGATAATGCTAACATATGATAAACATATGTGTACCAACATTAAAAAAAAAAATCGAAAATCGAATGTACACATCCCGCGAAAATTCAAAATTCACCTTTTCTTTTGAACACACCTCGTTTAGTAAATTTGATTAAAAAAATCTCTGCATTCATCAACGAAAGTCGGGCCAGGGATCTACTGACTTACCGCATGAAATAATATTTGCTACCTGCTGGCGGTCCGGCGGCCGATTACCTGATTAGCTTTGGTAATAGCGCGAGCGAGTGAGATGACGCGCACTCACCACTGCGGGAGAACAATGGCGGAAACTTGTAGCTGTAAATCTGGTTCCAGAACGCAAGTAATTTTGATAGTAATTTAACAGAATTTGACTTCCGCTCTTGGCAGCGGGAGGTCTAATGGAGTGGGGTAGATACTCTCAGTATCGCCCTGGTGAAATACCACTATTTAGAATCGAAACGTTGCTTGAAATGGCTTTAGCCGTGTTTGGTAACCAGATATGATTAGTACTTCCCCTACCCACTGACTCCGGAAAGTCGGGAGCAGTAATTACACGACAGTGACATACGCAGTAATTAATTTTACATTTATAAGGTTTCCTCATTCATTATGCCTGCAGTAACTCTCACGTTGGGGACACTGTACAGTTGCAAAAGTCTTATGGTTCGTGACTTAGGTATACGAGGAATAATAATAAGTGGTATATACTCTCAGTATCGCCCTGGTGAAAGGCCACCATTCAGACTCGAGAAACGTTAATATTGCTTTAGCCATGTTTTATGTCCAGATCCCAACAAAATTAAAAACGGACAAAAGTCCCGACTGCTCCCAAACACATGCATATATATACACTCTAGCTGAAGTACCCGGCGTTGCCCGGGATTATAAATGGTTTAGAGTAAAACTTTGAGGTTCTGATGTGTTAGCCCTACCGCTACCCCTAGCTCACTCCCTACCCCTATCCCCACCTTTACACCTGCCGCTACAGCTACTCCTAGCTCTCTCCCTACCCCTATCCCTACCCTTACACCTGCCGCTACAGCTACTCCTACCTCTCCCCTACTCCTATCCCCACCGCTACCCCTACCCCCACCGCTACCCCTACCCCCACCCCTACCCTTAACCCTTCTCTGATCGACGCGGATCATTTTACAAAAAATCGCGTGTAAATCGGTTCAGTAAGTTTTTGTCTATGCAGATACACCTACGAACATTGCCTTCTATATATATAGATACATAATTTTTTAGCCATGAAAAAGTTGTCCAACACGTCGGGTTCGCATCGATCATCTGCTAGTCAAGTCCTCCGTCATTACAAAAATCAGCATTTCCAGATTTTTATCTTAATAGCATAGAGAATTCCAATATTATCAGGTTATTCGTAATCCTGAAAGGTTCCTCTTCCATTAAACAAATTATTATTGTCTATTATCTCACAAGTTCCAGCGCATGTTATGTTACCGCTATCTGACATGTAAACGATCATCAACTACGATTAACACTAATCGACAGAAAATATCGTCATTGTCATTAATGTTACCTTATTGTTGTCATCCTCTGATTAGTCCAAAATGCTATCATAGTTTCGACAGCTGTCAACAATGTCAACATTCTAATTTTCGGTTTTTTGTGCTTCATTTTGAGATAATCAAACTTTGAGACGATGCATACATAGACTGAATTATCAATATGCCAAGGAAACGGTATGTTTATGTCAGCGGCGGTTCGTGGACTGTTTAACTGGGGTTCAATCAGAAATTCAAGAGAAGATATATAATATTTCATCTAAATGTACTCGCTGCTGTTGTCCTCCGGCGAATCGTCCAATACAGCGGCAGTCACGTCATTTAAATAAAGTTGGTGGAAGGGTACTGTAATAACTAGGGACTTGCGACAATACGGCGTTTGTCGAAACTTTCTTAACTTAGGAATATAACGTCTTATTTAAAAACGAAATTGATTTTTGAATATAAATAAAGTATTCGTTTTACTAGCAGATTTACAAATGAATGCCATTAAAAGCGAACGGTTAGAGAAATGCAGAAACAAGAAGGAAAAAAAACTTTACTTCTAACTATAGAAAGTAAAATAATAACATTTAACTTGCATCCTTATTGTGCAAAGTTCAGCCGGCAGAGAGAGTGAGCGATAGGGGTCCATCTCGGTGACACTCATCACACTTCCAAGGTCGCGTGTCTTTAAAAATTCCTTCGTTAGCGCTGGGCACAAACTTCAGCATGATTCTGCCTAGGTTATTTAATTTCACGGCCAGGGGAATTGCTTTGTTTTTATTTTTTTTGTATGAAGTATTTGCTTATGATCGTAAGTCCGTATGTGCTGAATCCATACATGGATTTTAAACGCGCAATTTGAACGGGGCGCTGTTTATAATGCACTTATATTGTAATGAAAGTTAGTTATATTTTCTCATTTTTAATGGGAGTTCACTGCACAATCGCTCTTTAGATAAAACCGCCACTGGTTTATATACTATCCGATCATAGAATTTAGGTGTAGGGAAGGGAAATATATTTAAAACGGGACTATTTGATAAATCTAAGTGTTTATATAATAAATTGATTTTATTTACTTTTAAGGATTTTTTGATTTCGAGAGCTTCTAAATTATTAAGACGTAGACCTATCCCATTCCTATGTAGAACCTCTATACCTGAAGACTTATTAAATGAGTGACCTTTATTTTATTTTAATTTATAATTATGTAAATCCACAAAGTGTTTGCTACCAGTGAAAAAAAAAAGTTTATTATTTTCTTTGAAAGTAATTGTGATAATTATAAATTCTCTATTATGTGAGGTATTTACAGCTGAAAGCTGTTTTCCCCACACAAACTATTTCCTTAAATGTCTTATAATGACGTGAATACTATTTTATGTCAATAAGTTGTCAAGCTGTCCAGATCAGGGTTATTAAACACGGCTAAAGCCATTTAAAGCTACGTTTAGATTATGACCGATGGTTTTTCACCAAGGCGATGAGAAACACTCACTGAATACTGTAAATGTATTAAAAAATTACGATTCGTAGATACTTCCAAGTATTTATTTCCGTCAGTTTTACGTAACTTGAACCTTGACAATGTAGTATGTCTGTCGACTCTTGTATCATAGATCATAGTGCTGTGTATATATATATATATAATATTTCGACGTGGGAGTGTCGTGTGGATGTGTGTGGCGTAATTGCTTTAGCTAATTTTAGTCTTCTAGTATTTTCAACAACTGTAGGAGGAAACCTGCTGGAAGAAAGTTGTATTAAATAATTATATTACGGACGCGAAAAACAAGCAGCTTGTTGTAGACCCTACTATTAAATTGCCAGGGTTCTCTCTCCCTCGGAAGACGTGGACCTCATTAAACCCCATCCGGTGTAGTCGCAGCCGTTGTGCGTATATGATATGATGTATAAATGGGGTCTAAAGGATTCCGAACTTTGTGAATGTAGACATATTTAAAAAACACATCGTAGAAGAATGTCCCCTTCATCAGTTTTCCTATGGCACATCTGTGCTGAACCAAGTGACTCCCGATGCCGTCGACTGGCTAAATAACCTCTGCATCCCCACTATCCCACGAGGTCTGCCGCTGAGTTCGCCACAACGCATCAGGGGAGTATCGTGATGGAATCAGTCTTTCACCTTAAGTCCAAAGGGTTTCCTGGACGTCAGGCGGCTGGCCGGGAGGTTTGCAAGGTCATCTTGAAGTGAAATGTTACTATTCACGGCCTTTTTGTATGCCCCGATTGGTGTCTCTCGTCTTACAGTAGTGGACGCTGCGATGTTTGAGAGGACAGGTAGCCATTGTAGCGAGGTGGAGGGAACTGTTCCACTCACCATACACATAGCAGTATTTAATTGCACGTCGATCTTCTGTGTGGGAAAATTTAATATATTCCTATGTGAATGCTCTCAATTTCGTTTTAATGAGAAGCCACAATTCAGAATTTATGTTTGCTCGAAATGGCTGCAGCCAGGATTTATTGATCGGGACTTAATAGCTAGGAAATTTCCAACCTTCCCCTTCTGCTTATCTCTCAGTCCCACAACATTCCACTGACTCCAATCAGTTGGGACTGCTGTATACCATAACTGAGTGCACGCTGAGCTGAAATTACGCGTAAATGAAGTAAGGAAAAAGCAAGTTTAATACAGGCGTTCTTTGTATCTCTGAAAAACACATGTTAATGCTTTCACGTGTTCAGTGCGTGAAAAACATATTTATTTGCGAAAATACTTCTCTTCGGATTTTGATGCTTTGCCAAAATGATGACATTAAAAAACAATACACAGCCGTACGGCGACGTAGTAAAGCAATTTGTTCTAAAGTCGAACTAGTTAAAAGATAGGTATGATCAATAGGGGAAGCTTTAGTGATGGAACTTATCTTTGTTTTAAATTCCTCCGCAAGGGCACTTACTTATTAGCAATTCACTGTGTTAAAAATTATATTGAAACTACGCAGTTACAGTCCGACGTTTAAAAATGGACACAAATTGTGATGTTTTAAGGCAGCACAAAGATTACTCGTAGGAAAATCAAATTAAGTTTAAAAAAGCACAATGGTCCAAGTGCATGCCTTTACTTTCTTTAACCAAACGGTGTTCGGGAATTTGCGCTACTTTGCGAAATGAGGTATTCTAAGATACTAAACTTTATTATAATAATTTTTTCAAAAGATTGGTATTCAATTTGTGGCGTCATTTATATACGATATATATGTATAAATCAATGTAAGTTTGTTTGTTTGTCCTCGATGTTCTCGAAAATTACTCCACCGGTTTCGCTGAAAATAGCACAGTTTGTTCTTATTAGTGCCGGGAAGGTTTAGAGAGCAGTTTGAATAAAATACAATATGTAAAACTGTTGCTATAACGTTTTAAAATTAGTATGAAAAACATTGAACCCGCCATGTTGTATTTAGGTTAGCCCATAGATGTAACACTGGTTAGCCACAGATTGCATATTCAAAAGAAGGTTTTTTTTGGTAGAATACTTTCAAATCGGATAACACTAGTAGGTACCCACTCAAGAACTTTATGATTTAGATATATTTTGAAAAAATAAACGTTTGTAATGAAATAAAATATTCAAATTAATGTTTCTTTATTTGGAGATAGTTACTTTCGCTGTCAAATCAATCATGCCACCCTAATAATGATAAGTGAAAAATCCCGTCAAGGCCGGGATTAATAAATGAATTAAAAATTACTTACTTTTTAAATAAAACGGGCTAAATAAATTAATTAACATTTATTTTTTCACAGGAAAGAGAAATTTTAATATTAGAGTTAAGGGACACCTAAAGTAATACTAATTATAATTCTGATTTTGCCAACTGTATTTTGGAAACAAATCATTCTTTTGTTTGCGTTTATAATTTGTCTATTCTTACATGATTGTGTTCTATGTTTATCATTTGTCTATACTTGACATTATTATTATTTAGTATTCTGTGTATATTCTTCTTTCGCTGTCAAATCAATTATGGCACCCGAACGACGAGCAAGAATTAACAACTTTATTAAAAAAAAAAACCCCGAGCAAGACCGGGTACACATCAGCAAGTTATTGATAAAAGAACACCCAGCATTGCATATTCCTATGCAGGCAAATTTGGCAATAGAAACTGAAACATTGGAGTGTCTTAGCAATGACCTAGAAATTTTAGATAGACAAATATGTGCTTGTTTGGTGACTTTATTAGGGTTCACCGTTCGGGTGCTTTCTGCTTACTACAATTAGATTTTTATAGTTGATTTTACTGTCTCTTTTGGACATTCTTAGCTTCGCGGTTTTGGAAGAGAGCCAGGCGCCTTTCCGACCGTCTCCTCACGTGAAGTTCGTCACGTGCACGTTAAGTCACGTGCATATGGTATGCAGCATGGTGTCGATAACGCCCGCTGATTGACACCCGTATAATATATGACAAAAGATTCGATCTATTAAAAAATATTGTTGTCGATCACTGGCGTCAGAATGAATAGACACGCCTTAATGTATCATTTCGACGGCTGGAGGCAAAGGTCACGTGACACCCATTTTGGCACCAGCCTAGTTCACTTCTGACCCAGTTTGTTTCGCGTGATTTTGACTGATAAGCAAGTTGTAAAACGTTTATTCGATTTTTGTAAACAAGCCTAACCATTTTACTTACTCGCTGTTAGCCCCCCCCGCCCTTATCTTGGTTTCTTCTGGCGAGTCCAGTGTTATATTCCCAGCCCTTGCTATAAATCAAGCGCCATTAACGTCAACCCTTCATAATGTTATAATCCCTGCCATTGGCTTAAATCAAGCGTAAATTCTTTGTGCATTTCGGCGTTTTCAAATAAATGCATTATTTTAGAAAACCAATTAAGTAAACTCATTATCGATTTGTTACGCAAGCCATTGAGCTTAACTCTATGAAATTTCCCACAATTCGGGATACTAGAATACTATATAAACGGGAACAAGCCGTTCCTCTCAGTTCACATTTTAACATCTCGAAGTACAGTCTCCACGCTGTCCTTCTTCACTATTGTCATTGTCTATATTATATTGTACTTATAAGTTAATCAAATATTATAAGTCTTCTATAAATAAATATATATCGTATAAAATATATAAGTTGTTATTCTACGGAACTTCCACCTTCTACTACTACTACCTCAACACATAACTATCTACAACCATCTGCAGATCTTCAATACATTACATCTGCAGATATATTCAGACACACACTACTACCCATACGAAGAGATCTTGATCATTACTCGCCGCGCAAGAGTTGAATAATTATTTACTGC
Organism: Halesus radiatus; assembly: GCA_022606495.2. Lineage (NCBI taxonomy): Eukaryota > Metazoa > Arthropoda > Insecta > Trichoptera > Limnephilidae > Halesus > Halesus radiatus. Next base: position 15,475 of record JAHDVE020011800.1, read on the forward strand.
GTCCTCAACCGAGGGTCGTAGCAAATTGGTGTCAGAAGCGGGATAGCAGATTGATTACATTCTTCATCAAAAAGGAACTTCTGTGACGACGGACGACTCCATCTTCATCAGGACAACGACGACAAGTCTGGCGGATATTCTCCTTGGAGAAATCTTTCCTCGGAAAGCAGGGACGGCTCAACCTGAAGTCAACCTCACAACATCGACGTAACCTGGAGAAGAGAAGAAACCGGCAACAACGTAGATCGCGGGAAGCCTCGAGCGACAAACAACATCTACGGTGAACTTCAGTTCTTCAAGCAGCCAAGGATCCAATCGTGTCAACTCCGACGACGAACATCAAGAACTTCAATTCACTTCACTGCAGTATGAATTGGCAACTCGTCCTTCTTCTACTGTGAGTACATAAAAATTTTTGTCCAATAGAATTTTATCCTATTCTTTCCCAATCCTTTCAACTTTGACAATTAGTGTATTTTCTTCACACTATATACACCGTGAACCGTGTATTAGTGAATATCTAAATTTCTAAATTTATTTACTTTTAAAGTAAATACTCTTATTCTTTTACAACGCGTAATAATAAATTTAACAATTTCAAATATAACATTTTATTAAAATTCATTCAATAAATCCTCGTAAAATTAAAATTCATTCAATTAATTCGCGTAAAGTTAAAAATTCATTTAATAAATTCGCGTAAAATTAAAAATTAATTCAATTAATTCGCGTAAAGTAAAAAAAATTTCATTAAATTAATTCTCGTAAAATTAAATTTCATTTTCTTTAATAAAAAATACAAAAAATCATTTCAAAATGAATGACACACCAACTACTTCTTCCTCGTACGAAACAATTTTACCATTACCTATTTTATTTAAATTTATTAAACCTTACGATGGAAATAGAGATAAACTCTGTGCATTTTTAACTAATTGTGATAGAGCTGTGGCGCGAGCTGCACCTAATCAACAAAATACCTTACTGTTATTCATTTTAACTTCATTGGAAGGCCAAGCAGAAGTTATCTGTGCCAACCATCTTACCAATAGTTGGTCTGATTTAAAAGATCTCTTGAAAAGATTATTTGGTGAGCGTAAACATTATGCACACTTATTACTTGAGTTACAAAATTGTAAACAATTTCACAACGAAAGCGTATCTCAATATATTTTACGAATTGAAAATTGCATTAAAAACCTTCTAGTATCAATTAACCAAAATAATAAAGATCCTTTAGAAATGTTAGGCAGAACAGCCAGCATACAAGAACTTGGTATGCAAACATTTATGTACGGAACAAACCCGTCTATCGCAACGATATTGCGATCGCGTAATCCGAAAGACCTTAACGAAGCTTTCACAATTTCCTTAGAAGAAGAAAGAATAAATAAACTCTTGAATTCTTCTAAAAACAGTCATAATAATATAAAAACATGTACGATATGTGGAAAATCGGGACATAATAATTATAACTGTTTTAAAAATAAAAATCATAATAATAACTCTAACTTCGATAAACGAAAAGTTATGTTCGTAAAAAATAATAATTTTAACAAATCTTATAACCCAAATTCGGGACCAAGTTATAATAATAACTATAATAAAACATTTAGTCCAAATTCGGGACAAAATAATAATAAAATGTGCAGGTATTGTAAAAAACCTGGTCACTTAATAGAGGATTGCAGAATATTAAAATTAAAAAATGAAAATCCAAATCCTAACATCTCTGCAACTCCCAATTCGTCTTCCCTACCAAGGAAAAATGATTCTAAAATAAATCATTTAAACTCCAGATCTGCAGTAGATCCGCGAGCCGATCTATTGTAAGTCACGAGCTAGGCTCAGGAGTATTCAAACGTTCCATATTAACATCAAATAAAATTAAAAATGAAAAAATTAATAAAATTATTAATTATTCGCCATCTCAATCTGATACGTTGCGTCATGTGATTTTTCAAATACCTTCAAATGGTACTATTATTAAAAGACATTTTCTTGTCGACACAGGAGCAGCCGTATCCCTCATCAAGACTCACTGTCTTGGCGAAGGTACTTCTGTAAATTCGGGCAAAATTATAGAGATAAATGGCATAAGTAGATCGAAAACTTCGATTGAATCTAATGGAATTGTTCTAATTAAATTAAGTTTCTGTTATGAAACTATTATTCATGAATTCCACGTGATGGATAGTGAATTTTTAAACCTTGGATACGATGGAATTTTGGGGAACGACTTTTTTTGAAAGCAAAAATGCTAAAATCGACTATAAAAATAATGTACTACGAATAAACGATTCTAGTATAAAATTACATATTTCTGATCCTAATGAGCATTTGACTCCTATATATACCTTATCTC
>JAHDVE020011801.1:0-30558 GCA_022606495.2 Halesus radiatus
TTTTCCAGTGCGCGGGTCTTTTATATTGTGCCGTATAATAAATTAATCACTTTTTGGACCATCTTAAAGTACGTTGCAAAGAAATGTGATTACAACAAAAAAAAATCGAAAATACGTAATTCCTACATTCCGGTGGCAGTTTAACACCTCTCTTCCCAGCTATTCGTCATAAAACAGACAAAAATATCGACGTCCGCTCGCTCCGAAGGGCTTCTCACAACTGATTTACTCCGGCGAAATAAATCGTTTTATCAACAATCGCGCGGGCCGGAGATTCTCATAGGTTTTTTGTATGACGGAACTGAATTTAAAAATTCCTGAACTTTGAGGGAATTACAGATAAAATCTAGATTTACTGAATTATTTTTAATAAACGCTCTTGGTTCTTGATCTTATTTACTCTGAGATTGTGGAAAGATTTTAATTAAATGTGTTTGTAATGGGTGCAGTTAACATAACGGCGAAGGCACTGTCGAGCGTTTTACTTAAAATTACAGTAGATATTTCATATATAATGTAAAAGATTACAGTTTAAGAATTTACGTCTCTGAAAACCTTAGACACTTTCGAAACTTTCTGTTAAGAAGTTGCAGATAAATTATGTGTTGTATTGCTTACGTTAGCATACTGCGAAGTGACGTTTAGCGCCTTATTTGAGACTGCCCCCTTAACTTTCACATACCGTCAAGACCAACCCGACAAACTGATTTTTTTCCCGGCATGCGGGACCAATCATAGGATAAATTCTCCAATTCCCCCCCGTATTTGTGCGCAATATAACGCACAATTTCACAATATCGACATTCTTCACAACACCCTTTCAAAATATCGAACCGCAGTAATATTGATAGTAAAGTTGATGCACTGATCTCCTGTCCCGATCCTATCTTCCTCTTCCTATCCCCCCTTCCTTCTTATTTTGTTTTTTTTCCTAATGAAATATCTTTACTTAACCACTCTTAGCAAAAGAAACTTTGTTGGCTTACCTTTTGTAATACATCCTTTTATATAAATCTGTATTAAAAGCTTTTTGTTTCTTACAAATAAATAAATATAATCTGTGGCTAACCATATATATGGGCTAACCTCAATACAACATGGTGGGTTTAATGTTTTTCATACTAAACCTTCCCGGCACTAATAAGAACAAACTGTGTTATTTTCAGCGAAACCGGTCTAGTAATTTTCGAAAAAACCGAGGACACACAGACAAACATTCATTTTCACATGTAAAGAAGATTCGTATAATAGTGATTTAATTTATTGTTTTCCTTGTTTCAGGTAATTTGAATTACTACTTACTTTCTCGAGACGTTTGGCAATGAATATTTTTGTACAACAGTACCTACGGTAAGTTTTTAAAATTTTATAACAACCGCGCAATCGAGCTCGAGTATTAGGTTATTTTTTATCCATACTTATAACGTTATCAAATTAATCGATTCAAGGGATTCGAGTATCGGGTAAAATTACTCGAAGGCAAACGTTGTTATCTCAGGAAGGGGGAGACCCACAACAGAGTTAGGCCATCTCCTAGAGGGGGTTGTGATGAGACGGCTGATTTTTCTTTTTAACACTTCGACAAAATAATGTTTTTATTAAAGTACCTATCTTTATTTTACAAATGATTCTAGTGCCTAAATTAAATCGTTTGTTTTTTGTACTCTATTATTCTTCATGGAGAATATTTAAGGCCACTCATATCACATGAACTTATTTCATTTTTATGTAAAAAAAAAACTCCTTTTCCAAAACCCTGTTCCCTTAGAAATCTTATAAATCAACACATTACGCATTTACACACTTTGTACCGATTTTACTACTTACCCCGGCGTGCTCTATGATATTCGATGCCTTCATGTGATGTGACACCATCCCTACAGCCTAGAGCAATGCTCCGGGACCTTCTCGATCTCTACAAGACCGACAGTCTTTGGTTGACAACTTCACAAGCGTTAAATGAACGGATAGCAACGTGTCCAATGGCGGCCATTGGAATCCAGACAAGGGCATTACGAATTTAGTATGTAGTCATTTTCCCGGTTTACTCTCTTTTAAGCTCTAATTAACTATTACCTTTATTATGAAATGGCACCCTATTTGAGATCTCTATTGAGACAAAGTATTCACATTTGTAGGTTTGCAATTACCCTCTGTTTATGTTACATCAGCCAAATATAAACGATGATGATAAAGAAGTAATGGTAAATAATTAGGTCAGAACTTATGGTTGCAGTCGGGGCTTCGCTACTGCAGATAGTGTGGATGTAATGCAGACAAATAATTTGTTTGCATATATGTACTTCTAAATAGAACTCACACCTGTTGTAGTAGAACAGCATAATTTTCTATATTTTCCACAATATACTATATATCTGTTTTCCAAATTGTTCAAATTCAAAATTCATCTCTTATTTTATCCACTTTAACTTCGCAGCAGCCTTACCCAACCCCATGACACAGTGGCCAGTGGGCCACATGTAGCCGAATCGATCCCAGCCGGGGGTCATCGCCCCCGGGGATATCCCGACAACCCCCGCACTGGGAAACTTTCAACATCCACTGTAACAAACAACCACTATTCACTGCTTTTATTACGGAGATCTCCGAATCTACATTTATATCGGTCCTCTGGGGGCATTTGGGAGTATAACAACTGGTAATGGTTGAAGGTCACGTAATTCGCACAGATTGGCGTGAGATTTTGTTTGTATCGTAAATGAAACCCTTGCTGTTTTCAATCTTTATTAACGGCACAGTACTAAGAATTAAATCTTAAAAATATCTCCTATTTGCCGATGACCTAAAACTATATAAAAAAAATCACATCAATTGAAAATTGCATCTATTTGTTGCATTACATTTCTTTTAACTTAATAAATAATTTTTAAAAATCCGGGTGATTGCATATCGCGAAGGTTTATCTGATCAATTTGTAACGTATAACGATCGATTTTCGCACTATAAACTGCAATCTCTGTCAGTCAGACGTAAACTTTCCGATATATTCCTTTTGTACAAAATTATCAATCAATTGATACACCAAACATTTTATCATAAATCAACATTAATACACCAACAAGAAAAGCAGCAAGGAGGATAAAAGACATTTTTTATATTAAAACCTATCACACAAATACGAGATATTTCTCCCCTTTACCGCGGAATTAAGAAATTACAATACTATACACTGCTCTATTAATGAAATTGACATGTTTAATGACACAATTAACCATTTAAAAAAAAAATTACCATTACCAAATAATCATTAATATCAATCTGATAATGTGATGATGCCCTTTATTAAGTATCAAAACAGTGTACCATCAGCACAGGTGGCAATAAGGAGTTAGTTTATACACCTACTTTATAATATATAATTATTTTTTTTTATATAAATTAAAACCCTTTAAAATGTTTAAAAAACCTTTTATTTTTATTTCATAAAAGTTGAGAGGCCGATTTTATACAGTGTCCCAGCCTTATGATCTAGTTGATTTTGGTAAAACCCACCTGTTTTTCTCTCCTTTTTTTTAATTTTTTTAACATTTTGAACATCTCATGATTTTGCAGCCTTTATTTTTACTCAATTTCAACGAATTTATAGTTTTAGGTTTGAATACAAAAAAAAATCGTTTCTTTAAATCCATAAAGAAAACCTAAAATTAGAGTAATTGAGCTCCAGGCCGAGAACCACAGGACAAATAATAATCCCTAAACTTAATACAACAACAACTCTACACCATTACACATATTCAGAATGTTCATATATTCGTAGGAATGTATCTATATTAATTACCAAAATCTCTACAGCAATATTTTGATAACAAAAATGATTTTGATTGGCTTATGAAGTTAAGCCACGTGGCTCTGGTGCAATCCGATTTAGATATAAAAAAAAAATCTCCTACCTAGCAGGCAGTTTCGTTTGAAGTTTCCAGTATAAACCGAATGCTTACTGCCGGTGTTGCATGTGTGCCAACAGATTTGGTAAATAATCCAAGAGCGGAATGCATAACCGAATTAGTAAACGATTGCGTTATTATTTTTCCTCGTATTTCCGGGAAAACTCGGGTTACTGTTTGGTCGATGTTACGGCATCGGATTTACATGTAAATATTAAATGAAATATCTGCAATAGGGCATTAACCCGTTGCCATGGTTACGTGCGATGCATCTTTTTACGCCATAACAGCATTATGGATTTTATTTAAATCCTCCTCGATTTTGAGCGATATGCGAAATATGACTTTCAAAAAAAATATGTTGTATTATATTAATTACATACAATTGGAACTTGTACCCGCTAAGCCACTACGAGTAGCTTCTCTGTAGGAGTTTAGTTCAACAATATTATATAATACAACAGTAATAAAACAATCATCATACAAATGTAGCGCAAAATTAGAACAATGTAAACAACTAAATTTCGGAATATTTGCAAGGTAAATTCAATTGGTAACATTTTTTTTGTTACGATTGTCTTTAAAATATTTCTTGACAGAGTTAAATATTTAGATTTTATCATGAATGATTCTGATCTCTTCCTGTTGGCAATTGAAAAAATAATCGTCCTTGAGGTATAATGCAGTTATGCAAATGAAGTATTTAATTTTGGGTATGGAAAAACATATTTAAGATGCGTAATGTTTCCAGTTAAAAATTGATATTTGTCTTTTTCTTTTATGATTTGAATTATTGAATGTATGTTTTTTTTTAAATTTAGGTATTTGAAATTCTTCAAATAGGCGATCCGTTGGGTAGTCCGAAGGTTTCTTAATAAATTTTAATTGTTTTTATTTGAACAATTCCTACTGAAAGAAGTTTAGATTTATATACAGACCCCAACTAATGATAGCATATTGTAGAGTGGATTAAACTAAGGCATAGTACAGGTTTTTTATCGACAAAAAATTCTGATTCTATTGGTCCTTCCATTTCAAATTTTTATCGACAATTACTCCTAGATATTTGATTTTATTTGCCGTTTTAACTGCAGGCATTTTGAATAGTAGTGGCCTGTATATAAAGATTAGTAAGTATCTAGATATGTACCTATTTGCCTGCAATTTGATTACAAATTACGAAAAGTAGTAATTGTTGATTAATTTGTAAATGCATATAACTTCCTTATAATATGAATCCATTTAATGAGCATCTGGTACACAATCATTGAGCAAATTCTAATAAAAAGTAATTATATTGTTATTGCCGGTTCTGTTGTGATGACGATTGCTAATACTGATGATTTTTTTTATGTACTCCTATATACGGAAATAGTCAGTGCAATCGTTGGCAGTATCTTCGGAAGCGAGCGAGGTATTTTGAGCTTTTACCGATGGATGTCCAAATGGTTCAACATCCATGACCGAAACACTATTTACAAAACACGGTGGAAGAACGATGCGGAATCGTTTTAAAATAAGTTAATCAACTAAATAGTTTGTTCTTCTACAGTCATAGTTTTTTAGACACCATTTTTCTGAACGCAATACATTTAGTCAGCCTAGCGCATCCGTAACCATTTCTCTGTGCACATCAAAACTTCCATCAGATATAAGACCAGCTTTTTATACCAATGATAACTTGGGCAAACTTTTAACTAATTGTAAAGATAAAGAATAGACACTAAGCCATTCTGGCATCTATAAACTTAACTGCAACAATTGCCGGCAATTTATATAGTTAAAACCGCGAGAAACGTAAACATTACGGTAAAATATACATTAGATGTTTAACAAGTATAGGTTTTTCATAATTTGCCGAACACTTAATCAATACTAGCCGTACTTTAATACATAAGTACAACTATTACATACAAATATAATAGGTTTGCGCCTTAAAAATATCAAAATCAAGTAAAAATAATAATTGCTGTATTTTAAATAAATAATAAGATTTAACCCAAAGTCCGGTTTTAAGGATGTTCCCTTTCTCCCCCCCCCCTCCTTCCACACCCCTCTACCGCCGGACTCTGATGCTCTGTCCTGTTCTTCTCTGATGTACTGTCTCTTTCCCCCACTTTCACTGTCTTCATTATGATATATCTCGGTATGTTAATTTAGTTTATATGTGTACGTTTCTGATGAAGGCTGAGTTCGACCGAAACCGGTCGATAATGCATAAATATAAATAAAATAAAGTGGTTAAAAACAAACAAAAAAATCATTTAATTTGCCGCGGGACACACGTCAAAGACATCTACGTAAACTCCCAAGTACTTCCGTTTAACACCATTCCCACCTGTAAAATTACAAATACTATCTTGGATGTAATTCAACACTCTGCACATACTAACACCACACTCAATTACAATCACGACGTACACCAACACAACACAAGAAACCACAACAAACTATGTATACCAAAAATACACTCAACATAATATGGACTAAAATCTCCAGAATATATAGTTCACACACAATACAATAAATTACCCAACGATGTGAAATGAAAAAAAATTAATGCAAGCCAATGTGAAAGGCCCAAAGTCTATTTTCTGAAAGAATACCTTAAGGATTAATGCTGTGATGCGTTTCTTTATAATAAGTGTCTCTGTACACTTATATTATAATGTACCTGTGATATGTCTTCATTACAAATGCAAATTATGTGCTGTAAATGTTGTTAATGTACTATGAATATTAAATATGTATGTTTATTTCTAAAAACTGTACGGCAGGTTCTGCATATGATCCCCCAATGAGTTTATTAACTCTTGGGAATACAGTGCATAATGTACTACTTTATGTAAAAAAACTTTTTATTTCTGCTGCCGTTCACTTTAGTGACTATTAGTTTCTACGCTGAGCGATATTTCCAAAATATCCCACGATGGTATACCTTTTATTAGGCAAACGGTCGACGGCTTTTTTTTCGATGCCCAACAACACTTCCAGTATTCTGAGCGTTCTTCGCCAACACCACATTCCTTTCCTTCCCTCACCTTTGTGCTCTCCGCTATGCCTGTGTTGCCCCACATCTATTTTCTACATATGCTAACATCACTGAATATATTTATTGTTTTTTAAGCCTCTGTCACTTTATAATCTCTATCTTTTTTATGTTTTATGGCTCTGTTGTTTCATATATTTTTTCTTTTTTTCTTAATTGTCTATCACTCTTTAATATTTGTTTTCTTTCATCAGGTCCTTGTAACTCCATATCATTTGTTTTCTTCGTTAGTTCTGTGTAACGTATAGTGGATATTAAGAAATTAAAATACTATACACTGCTCTAATAATGAAATAGACATTTTTAATGACACGATTATTAAATTTAAAAAAAAGTTTTACCATTAATATCAAACTGATAATGTGATGATGCCCTTTATTAAGTAAGTATCAAAACAGTGTACCATCGGCACAGGTGACAATAAGAAATTAGTTTATACACCTGCTTATAATATGTTTTCCGATCTTTCACTTGTTTTTCATTTTATTATCATTTTTGCGAGATAATGTTCGTTGTTGTTTATTGTACTTATTGATTATTGTTACTGTGTGAACATTCATGTATGGAAGTTTTGGTCATATTGCCTGTTTTATGTACTAAAATAAATAAACTTCACCTTTCTTCCTATTCTTCGTTATGCCACTGTTACTACGTATTTTTTTGTATTCTTCATTATGCCTCTATCACTCCATATCTTCTGCATTCTTCGCTATACCTCCGTATCATCACATAACTTTTCTATTCTTCTCCATACCTCTGTAACTCCATGTCTCTTGTTTTCTTCGCTATACCTTCCCTTTTCTCACTACATATCTTTAGTACCTATCCATCGCGCTGCCAGTTAAACTCGCCTGTTTACGATTATATGTTTATTTATCATCTTGTCTTATGTAAATATTGTCTATTTGTCATCTTGTCTTTTGTGTTTATTCAAAGTTTTAGGTGCGCCAATCTCTTCATTAGTCACTTATTGTTCCTTACCGATTTATTTCCAGGGATTTATAAAACGATCACATTGGTACAACGTTTGCTATTTGCAATAATTTACAGATTACAGTATTGTTTTTCCTTTGTAATTACGGATTATTCAGTGATCATGTTTTATGATATCAATCGATGCACATTATTGGGTCTAAGACCTTCGCTTTTTATTTATCTACACGTATTATTTTTGAGGAAAATTGTTTGATTAAAAAATAAAGGATTGAGTCATGCCCGTATTTCGTAAATCAATTTACTATGTAATATTTAGTATCTTTGCATTTGCACGAAAATATGTTTCAATTACGTATGGAATATATTTTTTCATATTCTAAAATTGTAAATGATTCACAGAGCAAATATTTCATAGAGATGCCCTAACACGCAAGAGGAAGAAACGAAAATAAGGCGAGGGGAGCTGGGCGTGCCGCCGATATATGTATAATAGCAATTTAGTAAAAAGGGTCGGCTTGTTTACAAAAACTGAATAATTTGTTTAAGTATTTAGTTTGTCCCTTTTTATAAATGTTCTGTAATTTGCTTACCGCATTCAAAATCACGCGAAACAAACGTGAACCAAAGCTGGTGCCAAAATGGTAGTCACGTGACCTCTGCCCCAAGCCGTCGAAGTCGTTAGGCGAGTCTATTAATTCTGACATCAGTGATTTGAATGTTAATATTCATTTGATTTTTTGCCCATCTCGGCTTTATCAAATATTATAAGTACATAGAGATTTTAAACCGTAAAGTAATGATTTTTTTTTTAAACTTTTAGCAGTGACATAAAATGGAAACCTAAAACAATATTATAACAAAAATCATTAACGCTACATTATCCAAGCTACAATACTAAATATTTTGGGATTCATCAAAGTGCCGGTATAGATGACGCTTTACTGTATAAATGGAATCAGCAAGTGAATCAACTATAGTGCAATTTTGTTGTCACGTAACATTTCATTAAAACAAAATTTAATCTTCTCTTAAACCATTATTCCCGTCATTCGTCTGCATTTATAGTTTGCAAGACAAGCACATGTATACATAACTACTGACTGAAAATGCTATTAATGGAAGAAACAAAACACATTACTTGATATTACTAAACCAAACAATGTTTTTGCTGTCCACTCTTATATTTCTGCGCTTGGAAAACTATATAATGCAGTTTAGCCTCTAAACAATTTCAGGAATTCGTTGGAAAAGAATACATGAATTATTTTACCTTTCTCATACAAAATGCTCCGCATCGATCGGTTTTTAAGGTTTTTTTTTTTTATTTTTTTTTTTATTCGAGAAAACCAGTGCTTGAAATTCTATCGGAGTATGCCGGAATGCCGACCTGATCCGTGAAGTCCTTCGGCAGTTTTGTTCGAATTCGTTCAATTTATAAGATACCGCTCCGTGTAAAGTTATAAAACGATCCTGTATCGATCGGTTTTAATGGAATATATTCGAAAAAACCAGTGCTCGAAATTCAATCGGAGTAAGTCGTGTAAAGTTATAAAACGATCCTGTATCGATGGGTTTTATGGAATCTTGTGTCGATCTTTTTCAGAGGCATAAATTATGTCAGCAATAGGTACTAGTGCTCGAATTTTATCGTTAAATGTATAAACCTCTGCAAGTTAAAATACGATGTCTTATCTTCTGACTGTAAGAAATAAAATTTAAATTAAATGAATGAAAAATTGCTTTGTAATCACTACTTTATTAATACATATCAATATCTCTCGAAAGCGAAGCGATGGGGTCAGGACTACAAAATACTTTTTTAATACTTTTTTTCGTTTTCGAAACATGTTGATATGTATGTATTAATAAAGTGGTGATTATAATTTTTAATTCATTAATTAATAATGACGCCACAAAGTGAATACCAATCTTTCGAGGAAATTATAAAGAAATCTAAATTACCTGCGTTCTGGCTGGCGCTAAAAAAACCGGAACGGTGTTCCAGTTTGTGAAATCTATTGGCCCTATCATTTCCTCCATGTTTCTATAACTGTTGTGAAAATCGGTCTACAGCAAATTAGGTAATTGCATTCCGATAATATATAGCAAGTAAACCTTACTAAAAAGCTATGTTTTTTTAAAAACATTTTCCAGTTTTTTCGGCTACTAAAGGGTTAATAAAAGCTTTTGGTGCCTGGTCTACGCTTTAACTCATTTAAAAATACAATAAACGGTTGATAATTAATAGCGCCGTAACGAACAATTAAAAAAAAATTATAATCTAAAAATAGACAAATTATAAACATTAACAAAAATTGATTAACGTAGGTAATAATTAATTATTTTGATCAATTTTTGTTTATGTTTATGATTTGTCTATTTTTACATTATTATTTTTTAGTATTCTGTATGTCCTGACGAGGAAAGCTTCGCTTTCGAAACGTGCTGGTATTGTATATTACTAGTGTGGGGATTATAAAATATTTTTTAATTCATTTATTAATAATGACGCTACAAAGTGAGTACCAATCTTTTGAAGAAATTATATTTAAAAAAAGTATATAATTCGAAAAGTCCCGATAAACTACTTTTTTGTAGTTTGTCCAACGGGAGCTTGTTATTCAAAACTCAAAATTAAAAGTTAACGTTACAAAATATTTGTATACATATATATCTATTTAAAATAAAATTAAAATATGTGACAAACTTAAAGCATAAATATTTCTCAATAATATTACTCAAAAATTTTTCTACAAAAATACAAACGACAACAATAAATTGTACATAAAATAATATTTCCTCATTATCGCATACAAATAGTTTAATTCTTAAAATATTATATTCTTTTGTATTTCTTCGGCAACCAAAAAAATATTATTTATTAATAATAATAGCACCCTGTATATTACCTTTATTAACCATTTTTCCTTGTTATTTTGACTCCTCCCATCCCCCCCCCCTCCAAATCACCACTCCCACTATCCTCACCTAATAATGTCTAATTATTTCTGTACTTGTTAGTTTTAAGAAAACTAGTAAATGACACGCATGTGTCGAAACTGGTAGCAAATAAATAAAATTAATTATCAAATGATTTACATATAGGACTCTTCAAAACAAAAATATTTTACACCTAATTTTTTTTCTACTCAGTCAGACGTGATGTAGGTTTTATGTACATATGTTTATCATTCATTTTTCCCGTGCCTCTTGAGAAAATATTTTTTATTGAATCTTGTTATGTGTAAGAATGAACAGTGAAAGGATGATTTATTATTAAAAAGTGTATCGAATTAATTGTCTCGGAAGAGTAGCTCTGAATCTCTGAATGAAATTAGAAATGCATAGAAAGAATTTAGCTGTGGTTAATTTGCGCAAGTTTTTTAGTATGTAAAAGTTTGAGTGCATTGCATTGTTAACAGATACGCTTTAATGGTTTATTATGATTTTTTAACTGCCGTCATAAGGTGGTTTTTATTAAATTAATTTAAATTATATCTTAAATGAAACAATACAAAAAAAGTGTTATTGTATCGTTTAATTATAATGGATAACCACAAAGCGATAGCTTCATACAATAGTATAAATAATATCTTTGTTTACATCACTTTTATTTTATACTTTTGCCGACCGGGTTTCTTCAGGGCAGTATACAACTAAACTAGGAACTAAGATACACATGTGTTATAGGTTGATAAAAACCGGCGAGTGGAGGGCCAAGGGTGGGAGATCAACAAGGTACCTGCTGACCGGGAAGGGTGTGTACTTTGTTTATTCGGAATAATTTAAGAATTTTATTTATACAGTAAAACGTCATCTATACCAGCACTTTGATGAATCCTTACAATATGTAGTATTGTAGCATGGGTAATTTAGCTTTAATGGTTTGTATTATAATATTGTTTTGGTTTTCTATTTTACGTCACTGTTAAACGTTTGAAAAAGATTGTTACTTACTTTATGGTTTAGAATCTCTATGTTCTTGTAATTTTCGATAGCTCTTTATATTATATTCTAAAATCCACGTACAAGCCCAGATGGGCGTGTAATCAAATAAATAAAATAAAATACCTTTGTCGGATCCATGTCAAGAAATCAGAATTCCTCCTACTTCCATAAAAATATAAACGGAAAGCCTACTGTAGCCAACACAAAAACAAAAAAAAATGTATTTCTCTTTAATTCTACGTAATTTATATAACAAAACTGAAACATTAAAACAAATCTAATCAATACTTGTACCACATTTAACACATCCACGTGAACACCTCAGCACAGGTTCGACTAGTGAGGTGGTCACGACACATATAACACTCCATTCACAGTATCACCCCTTTAAACTTACCTTACATTCCACATTATAAAACACCATACAAAGCACCTATATGATACTCTGAAAAATGTTAAATGGTACTGTATAATATATAGATATAAATAAAATGTTTCTTGTGCGATGGTGGAGGACGTAGATTGAACCCGCAATGCCCGAGTTAGAACTGAATGTTTTGGAACACTGTAACAGATCGTTTTGTTTTATATGTGGTACTAGTATTACTTCTATTTGGTGCACTTTTGTAAAACCACTATTTCAGCAAAATAAAACAACATCTGCAATCATTTTCAGGCATTCATACTGCATTCCACACCCGATGCCCCCGTTCAAACAATAATCGCCGTAAAACGCAGAGTTTTATCGCTTTTCAGCATACAAGATATCGCCGCGAGCAATAACTTGATATTAATGGGCAAACGTTATTGGCTGGGCGCGAACGTTTTCGATTAAGCTGGCGGGTTATGTGTCTGAAACTCGACTGTCAATGGCCTGCATGTAATGCGAGATGAATAAATCATCTTTGATTTCTAGACCTATCATTGATGAGCAGTCAAGGTCATTATAAGGTTGAATTTTTTTTATTATTTTTAATTAAAGTTTTTTCAGTCGGCCATTGAATGTACCACTTCTCTTGGATAAGTTCGATACCTTATACCTAGGTTTAACCATTTAAATTTGATAATTATAATTATCATTAGAACACAAAAGGCAATCGTGAAAATTATACGTCCCGGTGAGAACTAGCTCTGACGAAATCTTCAAAAAACTTAACATTATGTTAATTAAACAATTATACTTTAAAACAATACTGGTTTATATTCATAAATACAAAAAAAAAACAAGAAATAACAACAATCACACATATTAGAAACACTAGATCTTAGAGTCAAAAACACATACAACAAGGAACCACAAATAGAACATTTGGACAAAAAAACTTCTTATAGTATGGTACTAAACTCTACAACAAAATTCCACTATACAACAAAATTCCACTATCCTTTAAAAATCACAACAACCATGTTAAATAAAAAAATCAAATAAAACACTGGATACGTTACATAGGGAGATATGAAATAGAAAATATATTAACACCAAAAATACAGACCAACACCGAAACCACTCAACTCAATTGCACTTCAAACACCTCACCTTACAATTATTTATTTTTCATCAAGAACATCAATTTAATATTTTGTAAATGAAATCCTCAGCACGGGAAATCCCAGTAAGGATATTATTATTTGACATTTTGTTATAATAAAAGGAGATAATAAAATATTATTATTAATTTTTCGAAGAAGAATTCTTCTGGGAGGTTTATACTTTGTGATGTCATTATGTATTTTAATTAAAACAAAATACCTTTGTATACATCACTCTCTATTGATATACAATACAACATTTTTCGTGAACGATGTTCACTTCTTCAGGTATCAATGTATACTAAAGTTAAAAAATACAATATAGATCAGTTAGAGTTAGGTGGGGAGGGGAGGACTAGAATAAGTAATTAGGATCTGCGGAATTTGCGGATCATTTATTAGCAAATGATCATACTTTTGATATGGGATACGGGATTAAAAATACTTCATACGGGATACAAAGCAACACAAATTAATAATTTAGAATTATATAATTGAAAATACACTTTGTATATACCACTTTACTTAAAATATATAAATATTTCTACATGTTTCGATAGCAATGCTATCATCTTCAGGAATAAATGAATACTAAAAGTGTATTTTCAATTATATAATTAATAATGATGCCACAAAGTTATCGAGCATTTGAAGAAATTATAATAATTTAGAAATAATTTAAATTAGGAATAGCGATAATATAAGGCTGATTTAATTAACAAGCAAAAAAAAACTCTTTTGGTAACCCCATATTAAATATTTTCCCACTTAACAGGCCTTTCCACTCTAAAGACCAGTCAATAGACCATTCTAACAACTTTGTAATTTCCTAATTATCCCCTCTACAACTACCTTTATCGTTTGTAATTCCCTAATTACATATTCTTGTCCTCCCCTCCCCATCTGACTGATCTATTTTGTAATTTTTAACTTTAGTATACATCAATACCTGAAGAAGTGAACATCGTTTACGAAACATGTTGTATTGTATATCAATAAAGAGTGATGTATGCAAAGTTATTTTGTTTTAATTAAAATATTGTTATTATTTCAAAAGTGATAAAAATGCGTAAACTGCTCCTTCCAAGCTCATTTTCGAGGCTAAATGAACTGTCTTTTTTTTTCTCTTTCTACCAGCGTAATAATTGTTAATTCCCATCCTCTTTAATTCCTTTCCTACCCGAGATAATAATAATTATTTTGTTTTTTTTTCATCAAGCACATCAAATTAATATAATGTAATTTTATATTTTGTAAATAAAATCTTCAGCACGGGAAATCCCATTAAGGATATCATTATTTGTTATTTTGTTATAAAAAAAGAAGATAATAAAACATTATCCTTATTATTAAGTAGTGTCTATTGGGAACTTTCATGGGAATACTGCTTAGGCATTGACTGGTTTCGAGCTTGTTTTGGATAATTTTGTATACACATACTAAGTTGGCGGGCTGTTTTTTTTCCAAAGTAAGAAAATAAAAAAATAAAAGAAAAAAGTATTGAAGCCATTCCTCGTAAGGTTTGTGTTTAAGTCTTGGTTTTTTTTTGTACAGATTCAATAATTTTTGCATTTTTCATGTAAAGTGGGTTACATATAACATTCCTATATTCCAATTTACTTCTAACTAGTGAGTTGTACAAGTTACAATGAATTGGGGGTTCTTTGATATTCTATGTGTGAATCCTAACATTTTCATTGATTTACTCTCAACATCATTAATATGAGAAGGTAAAAAATAAAGTCACTTCAATGATATTTCAGCAAGGAGCATTTCGATTAAAAAAATGTTTTCTTTCTCTCGGGAACGACGTGCAAAATATGGTATTAAATAAATTGCATCTGTAACGGGTTAATTAAATAAATGCACAGTTTACATATACGACAGTATAACAATTTAAAACAACACTTGACATTTCGGTCATAAAACACATATCTCACTTGATTCACGTCACTCTGAATGAACCGCACATCAATCAACCACCAAAGGGTTATTGTGTCAGTCTTTGCAGAGGTTTACCGTCGCGCTATATTCACCGCCCATCAATCAACCACAGAGGGTTCTTCGGTCAGTCCTGGCAGAGGTGGGTGGAAAGGGAAACCGTTGCTCTGGATTCACCGCCCATCAATCAACCACAAAAGGTTCTTGGGTCAGTCCTGGCAGAGGAGGTTGGAGAGGCACTTTATGCGCCGGGAAATAACTTGCTCTGTGGAGCTTAAATATGACCTTTTATAGGTCATCACAGCTGTGATGACCTATAAAAGGTCATATTTAAGCTCACTCTAAGTCTGAGCGGCTGGAGTGAAAATCGACCCAATAACATCCCTCCTCCTAATTGTTAGAGACGAAGCGATCCGGAAGTGAGAAAGTATTCGAGATCGAAGAACAACGATCAATACGCACGGAATTATGTTTATTACTAGGATCGTTAGTTACGCATCCGAATAAATAATACATTTGGGTTTTGAACCAACGACCTCTAGTCTAGGCCCAGAGTCAAAGAGCTGGCTGCTCTATCACAGAGGTCGTCTGTTAGTAAAAGTTTTACCTTGATTTTGCCCGTGTAGTACAAAAGCAAGTAACGTATTATTGTTCTTGTATCTTTTTCACCGACGGTCGCTTTAATCGATAAGTTAACTAATGATTGTCTTGCTTTGTATTTTACTCCGGTTAAGTTTTAAGCGAGCATCGACAAATAGTTTAATTAAAGATCTTTCTGAGAATCACCTTATTTTAATTTCGTTCCCTATATACAATGAAATATATTTTTTCTTGTTTTTATAATGTTCATACATTCAGATATCAAATTTTTATAACAACATTTTTTAAAATATTATTTCTGTCGTCTTAAAAATAACATAAAACTAGTATTGTACCAGACGTGATGGCACACAGGCGAACTGTAGTGGGCAGCTGATCCCGTTCTGCGAAGAGGACTGGGAGGGGAGAAAGCACAACCTGTGTCGATCCCTTGAAAAGGGGGAAAAGACACTGATGACAAGACCGATTTTTTGTACTTATGTACTTTTGCAGTGTAATTCTGCACAAAAACCCAATTTATGTTTATGCAGAATTATGAGTAGAGCTCGGGGCCGTGTCCATGTGACGTTGCTTGGTCTGGGTCAAGTGGGAGACAGTAGTGCGATGGGGGTCCAGGGTCAGCGGTGGTCAGAAAGAAACAAGGCGACTAGATCAGAAGTCCTGGCGGGCGGAGCAGTCGAGTGAGCGGAGCATCTTGTTAAGCAAGCGGTTGCAGGCTAACTGACAAGACCTGGTTTTCACAGGCTACTTAAGTTGGCCTGCGAGACTCGCAGAGCTACTGCGTTCTGCACATGTCCGACAAGACCCTCTCCCTCGCACCGCCACACCGCTCGGACGTTTTATTCAAGTCATTCATTATCTGAGCGGTCAATGAGAACATGTTTCTCGCAGACCGTGCAGCATACATTCACCAAGGGATCGGGAGTAAGGGTCTTTTGCGGACAGCAAATATTTATTATACGATCCGACTCCCTTACAAATTAGACATACTCTAAGCAAGTGGAATATAGTAAATATGTTTATAAAATGGCCGTATCAAAACATTACAAGAGAGGTGAACACGTCCGACACAACAATATTATTGAATTTCAGTAAGTACTATAGAAATATGATTTTCTACTTTCTTATCTATTCTTGGTTATCACTATCCGGAGAGAGGAGTTTTGACTTGATTATCCAATTACCGTACTTCCGTGAAATGATAGAAGCAACTAAAACGTTTATCACGAAACTTGTAGCTCTGTATCTAGTACTTACCCATTGTATTTCCGTGGTATCCATTCTCACGGTCCCGGCTATCCATTTCCGATCATTAAAATATCAACCGTTATTTACTTTCCGTACCTGTAGGCAATCCATAGCGAAGCAAAGGTTCTGTTTTATGTTCCCATGAAACTATGTTCGTATGTTCTTTGTATTGGTTATAGTAGGTATATTGTGAACTATTTTTTATTCCCCGATACTCCCAATATATCGTCCCGAACCACGATAATAATTAGGATTATATGCACTATCAATGCCGCAATATATACTTAAATTATACAATCGAAACAGGACTATTGTCCTTTTAAACCGGTTCGCCAACGAAATTGTTGAGAAAAATAACTGGTTTCTTCGATATTAATTCATTCCTCTCTTGGTCAAAACTATCCCGTTCTTAAAAAACCGGTTCTAAGAAATTATAAGAAAACCTTCTCTACCATTTCCAATTTAAACGGCTCATATTTTGACGAATTTTATGACTAAAATAGCCATTAATGACGGAAAAAGGCTCAAATATGCATTTAATCTGATGTCTAATAATAATAATATTTGGATGATTTGTCTAGCACCGTTTTTGTGAAAAACATCGTCATTGAACATAATGGATTGATGTTCATAGACATTTTATTACCTTAATGTAAACTTGCCAATAATATACTCTCCTGTATCGCATACGAATTACCCTGTCCATACACCCCGCTCCTAGCGTTTGAGGAAACTTTCAACCAACAAATATTTTTTTTACTAGTGATGGTCAAAGGTAAAATAAATCATTTGTGCCTGTAATAATATTTCGGGCTTTTGCATTAATGTTCAATTATTGCTTGATGCTTGCTCACACTTGTCTAGGTCATGCCTCGCACACTTCGTGGAGTCTGGATGGAACTGTTGATTCCCAATATTCTGGCAATTTTTCATTCCGCCTTTTTAAAGATCCGATGGTTTAAATGTGAGGAAGTCATGAATGTATTTTTGATGAGCTGTGTCGTTATTTTATGAGATTACTCTTGGATTGTTGGTTAGAGAGTGGGAATTATAATAATCTGCTGGAACAAGTTGAAGAGAAAAAGATGTATGTGGAACAACCTCACAGCCGAACTCTTAAATAGCCATTTTTGCGTTGTTAGCAGTTCAATGGGATTCTTCTCGTTTAAAGGCTTATATGGTTCTAGCAACCTCAGATAATATCTTCTAGGTAAACTCCTCGGAGCTGCAGACACCGACGTTCCGGACGCCTGCGAAATTTGGTCATTCTAACGCATCGGTGACCTTCCTCTGCTTCCCCTACCTTCCACTTTGCCAGTGACGATGAGATTCTCCAGGTTGGAGTTCTCGTTTTGGCGAGCAACATGTCCAAGAAATTTAAGGATACGCTATAGACTTATGTTCAAATCAGTTATTTGAACAATAAATTCATCTTTATTATGTCTTTTGGGTTAAATCCCAGCACTGGAAGGAATGGGAAAGGGCTCCCGGAATGAGACAATCTAAAGTAAATAGACCTAACCTCAGACGACCCAGGCAACCACTCAATATGGACAGAAACTCACTGACGGAACTGGTAGGACTATGAACGGGGGACATTGGCTACCTCAGGAGACACATGCAGCTGTTAGGAGTGGAAAACACCAACAGATGCAGGAATTATGAAGAGGATGAAGAGACTTCAATTCACTTGTGGTGCCAATGTCCGCCTTGATGGGAAGAAGGCTCAGCTACCTGGGGAGACATATTGTGGAAACAAGGGACAGCCGAATATCCAATGACCAACCTTGGTGAACTTTATTAAAGGGGCGGGGCCTATGGTCTGAGTCCTCATGGGAGCTATGCAAATCGTCTCCGTTAAAATAAATAAATAAATGAAATGGCTTCTATAATAACTCAATCAGATATGTATGCAGAAGCTACATCAACGCACGGAGAATAGAGACCTTAGACCTTCAAAGGCTTTTTTTTTTAAATTACTTATTTCATCCCTTTGTTAATATTGCATTGTTTATTTCGACTCGTGTTTTCGTTGTGCCTGCGACCATGATTACAACAACTGCTCACGTAACCCAGATTATCGGCCGCTTTGTACAACATTGATGATACCCACCTGGCAACAGAAGCAGGTAGCTACTACCTACTATTACGAACGTTTAGCCAACGTAAAAGCAACCCTTTAATACGGATTAAGTTACGCAATATTGCGGCTCTCTACTCCATCCATACAGAACTGTTGACTTCACTAGGCCAAGAGTACAAACTGAACTGGTTTTCATCCACGTATAACAAAAACATTAAAAAATACCCAAGCAATTACCACCCATTAGCTGAAGGGGTTGTTTATTCACACTCCCATTACATTTGTCCTATATAAATGGTAGTTCTTTTTGCTGCATTCGCGTCGCCTTGTCGGTAGACCCATTTTGCAATCTTGGTTGTGCATTCGTATGCAAATACGGAATAGTAACGATGCTTTCTTCCTTCATGAATGTTCCTGTGAATAAATACCGTGGTAAAGTAAGCATTCGAGCAAAAAGGGTGTTTCTTTTGCAATGGTGTCGTTCGTTTTGTCGTTGCGTTTGGTATGGCATTTTGCTATGGATGCGCTTTTCTCGTTTCTGGACTTAGTGGGTCCCCATATATTTGCATATTTTCTAGCGCACTGCATTTAAATTGTCGCCT
Organism: Halesus radiatus; assembly: GCA_022606495.2. NCBI lineage: Eukaryota > Metazoa > Arthropoda > Insecta > Trichoptera > Limnephilidae > Halesus > Halesus radiatus. The sequence goes on from JAHDVE020011801.1 coordinate 19,843, forward strand.
CTCTTCACTCGAGCGGGGACAGTCTTTTGATTTAAGTTTTATTAAAGAAAATACTCGCCAACCAAACTGAGTACCGCAAAGTAAAATTTCAACCCAAACACGTAATTTTGATGTCGCCAATGTGGCTGAGCATAATTTAGGCTCAACGGTTAATAAATCTATTTGTTTGGACTAACCACCGCTACGTGTTGGATTATTTAAGAAATGTCTGCATAGTTTTTTTACAGGTCAAAACGATTCCTCAATTTTTTCATCATCATCATTTTCTCGCAGGATCAGGTAGAAGTGATGAGATACCACACAATTCTGCCATGGAACACGTTCATTGCTTCATCCACATTCAAATTCCTTGACATCACCCGATTTAAGATCACTGATCCTATCATGTTTTCCTAGACCGTCCATGACTCCTTTCATCCACTTGCTCGTCAAAATTTCGCACAAATAGACATGCTACTGATTTACTTCAGCTAATAAACATTCATGTACCGGCTCGAAACAAAAGATTATCATTGCCGTTCTATTGCAATAATACTGCGACAGCCGCACAATTTAACACTCCGTTACATAGAATTCAAAACTATGGTAATATACTCGTATATGCACATATCACAGAAGTATGGAATGTATCACTGATACAATACAAACATGTACTCACAAACTCATTTATCTACTCTAATTACTCACTGTGGATGTTCTTCTGTAAATGTATTATTTACTACAAAATATTCTACATATATTATTGTAATGATGTATTTATTAATTAAATGAACAGACACTTTGTTTGAATCCACTTTTATTTTTTGTATAAATACGTCGACTAGTTTCGATTCGACTGAATCATCTTCAGGACTTCAAATATACTAATTAAATAACAGGAGTGTGCATTTATATATAAAGGTAAAAATGGGGAAAAGAGAGATACAATAGTAAGAGGGAGACAACAATATAACAATAGAAGCATACAATATACATAATTATATAGACGATGGGAAAATCAAGAAAGATAAAGAAGGTAACATAACGTCAAGTAAAGTGGTGGATTGTTTGTGGGGAGGTAGAGTTGGAGGGGAACGGATAAATGTCAAAAATTGGATTATAAGTTTAATTTTCTAAATTATTGAGTAGATGACTATAATAAAGTTTTACTGATTTTTTTAAATTTATTTCCAGTGCTTTTATGTTATTTAGCCGTAGACCTATTCCATTTTTAGTCTTTGTTATACTATGAAAAATCCGAAAGGCGTTAATGATTAAAAAACAAAATAAATAAAATTCCACTCCTTTTCTTTCTCCATTTACCCATTCTACATTTATTTATTTCTGGGAATATTTAAAGATTTTCAACATGCACCTAAAATACCCATTTAAAATTGCAATAATCATAATTGAATCTTAATATTCATAAATGAATTTTAAAATATTTTTTTATTCACCACTTTATTAATATACGATATTATTTAACAATATTTTGCTATTTAAAATGAATATTTTTAATAAATGAATTAAATAATATACTTTGTATTCACCACTTTGATGCACCTTTCGAAAGCGATGCTTTCTTCATCAGTAATATATAGAATACTAAAACATAATAATGTCAAGTATAGAAAAATTATAAATATAGAACACAATAATATAAGAATAGACAAATTATAAACATAAACAAAAATTAGTAAGTCATTATTGTTAATATTCCACTGAACACAGATAATTACCAAAATTCGACTCGTCCCTGTCACAAATCGAATAAATTACCAACGCATCGGTAATTCGCCTGCGGCGCGCCGGCATTTTCGTTCTGTTAACTCAATAACGTCCTCATTCCAACGTTCATCGTACTGTACTAGTAGACACACACTGATAAACTGGAACCTGAACTGTATTACATAGATATATTATTCTATTCCTAGTACAGGGTAGGTACTACTCCTTCGCTTTGGCAACGACGAATGGATGATAGTTGCACAACTTCCAACCGCGTTTGACAATATGTACCTAATGGATTGCATTTATGCACGAGGAGCTCTGCTTTTTACGAACTGAGTAAATTAATGCCTGGCGAAGGCGGTAGATAATTAAAAGAGCACCAGTTTTATAAGCACGAACGCTTTAGTTAAAGCCTCCCCGCACGACTGGTTTGCCCAGTTCTAAATACAGTATAACCCCTATTTTACATTTTCTAAGGGACTGAAAAAAAAAACGTAATTGGAGGGAAAATGTAAAAGGGAGGTATAGAAAAAAAGAACATATAAATTTTATGTTTCTGAAAAAATAACGATTTATTAAAAAACAACATTCAATTTAAATCTTTATTGAAATTTAATTTAATTTAATTTTTTTATTAAAAAAATCATGTATGTTAGTTTGTTGCTTTTTTGTTATTTTTTTTATGTTATTCTCTTTCAAGACTATATAAACATTTAAAAGTGTCATCTTGAATATCACCAATGTTTGTAAAGTAGGTTTTTATACCCTCGATGAACCTAATTGCTTCTTCGTTTGTTGGAATATCAACCTCTTCTTCATCGGCCAGTTCTTTAGCGAAAAGTCTGCTGGTATTAAATGACTGTCAACAATGTCATCAACTTCCACCAAGTCTGATGTCATAACATTGGAGTCAACGTTTACATAATTCCCCAGGGGTTGGTCTGAAATCCTTTCCCAACCTTCTATAACATCACACTGGATATTTTCTTGGGTACTGGGTACGTCTTCTTCCTGCTCCTTGTATATCCCAGCTTTCCGGAAACAATTCTGGATGGTAGATTCGGTTATTTCACCCAATGCCTTAACGGTATAATGCATTGCATCTAAAATGGACATCTTAAATTTGTTGGGTCCTCATCTCGTTCTAACTGACACAATAACTTCTGTACCAAGTTTCTTCTATAGTTAAGTAGTGCTTGAATGCCCGAATTATCCCTAAATCCAGGGGTTGCAGTTCACTTGTACAGTTAGGAGGAAAAAATGCCAACTGAATGTTCCTCAAAGTCAAGTCAAGGGTGAGCTGGGCACCTATCAACGAATAGCAATATTTTTTACTCCCATCAAATCGTCTAATGCAGTAAGCAGCTTTTCAAATAAGATTGATGTCATCAAGGCTTTTTTATTGGCTGCATATTATGTCGGCAATGTCCTGGCATTTTTGAAGCAGCGGGGTTTTGCAGACTTCCCAATCACTAACGGGGGAAGCTTCCCACTGCCGTCTGAATTTGTAATCAAGAGAACAGTGAGACGAACCTTGCTTAATTTTCCCCCATTACAGGCTTCACCCTTGAAGCTGAATACCAGCCCAGTCTCATCGGCATTGAAAATATCTCTGGGAGCGTAGTCTGCAATTAATGTAGGCACATCTGTCTGCTTCCAATTTTCAGCAATGTCCAAATCAACACTTTGCGATTCTCCACAAATTGATCTGTAGACCACATTGTGCCTCTTCTTAAAACGGTCTATCCATCCATTTGATGCAGTAAATCCTTCAATATTTAGTCGATTCGCGATGCGCAGCGCCTTTTCACGAATGTTTGTACCGCCGACGGGAATATTACTGCCCCGCGCACTGACGAACCATTATTTTAAAATCTCCTCCATTTTTTCGTACTTCGACGCTTTGATGAATAACGCTTTTTTCAATAGATTAAGACGGTTTTTGATGATTGTGGCCAAAGTAGTAATGGGTATTCCTAAATTTCGGGCCAGCAAAACGCGTGAGCCAACGTATTTATTCACTTTTTCGAGAATGTTCCTTTGCTCTTGCGCTGGCAAAGCTTTCTATTGGTTAGACATTATGTGTTTGAAAGAATGAGGACGTAAAAATGAATAATAATCGAACCGAAAGCAATATGAAATATGTCGCTCGCCGACCAATCACCGTGCGTCGTTCTAAAGATACGGAGTTCACCCACCAATCACCGTACGCCGTTCGAATGTCACGACTCAATCATTGTCAAGCGCGCGTAACTCGCACATTTTGAATATTTCGGACACAAATCGCGGGAAAGAAAAACGTAAATGCGGGTATTAAATGTACTGAAATACCTCGGGACTGAAAAAAATATACGCAATTGCCGGGAAAACGTGAATTCCGGGCACGTAAATACGGGGTTATACTGTACAACTATCACGTCAAAAGGCCCGACCGTCCGACTCTCCTTTTCTAAGGTCGACCTCATTGTTCAATCCCTTCTTTTAAAAAACTATTATTCACCGAAAGTTCAGAATAAGATTTTGAAATAATGTGCAATTTGATGTGATACGAATATTCTTTAGAAAAAGAGGTAAAAGTCGTTTCCACTATATATATTATTGTAAAAATTTGTGTACAGTGCCAGGGAACATTTCTCCCGCTTTCTGTGTCAACTGTAGTTAGAGGTGCATGCATGTGGAGATAATCTTCTCTACCCAGTGAGCGGGCTGCCTATTGCTACTGTAGAGCTTTTTTAAAATTTATTTCAAAGTATTGTAAACTGTGTTTTATGTGCTAACGGCACTTGCTGATAGCAATATTATATTTAAGACCGCTCACTAAGGTAATGGAGGGTATAAGATGGAATTTGGGCGGAGATGGAGGGGGTCGGTGCTGAGGGTCCAGCGGCCGAGGTTGGAGATGGGGGGATTCGAGTTTGATTCTAATTTGAAGTAAAATGTTTTGGCTAAATATATTATATGTTTTGTGTGGGGGAATTTAATTATACATCCGTAATATAATTGTATACGTGTGTTATCTATTCTTAACCACTTATCATCTATGTATAAAACAACTCTTATTGTAAAAAACTGTACAAAATATTATAATTAATTTTCTCCGATATATCACACTGAAAAATAAACTATAAATTGCCGTTTACTTAATGGTCATGTGAGTTAATCATACCAGTCTCATTGGATTTATTACAATTGGGTGGTCGTCTAATCTGTTGGCAATGGATGTCCGAAGTTCGACGTTAGTAGAAAGTAGAGGATCCATCATTCTCAATTATCTTATGATTGATGGATGGATCTGTTAGACATCTCATAATCCATCAATAACTCTCCTCCCAGCATCCACACGTAATTTGACGCGAGCTTGCGAACACCTGTGTCACTTTTACTGTAGTTATAAAGAAATTTTACTATAAAATATTAACAATACGCTTCTAATGTAGCGTAATTTTGTGGAATATTTTAAAGCAATAGCTCTGTACAATCGTATTAATTAATACCATCTCTTTATTAACTCGGTTAATACATATTCAAATCTGTTTACAAACTGGTTGGATTGCTTATATTAATAATCAACAATTTACCTTACATAGAAGAATAAGAACAGAGATTATTTCTAATTTTGAAACTGTCAATTCATGGTGGAATTTCATTTTAATGTGAATTTTTATTTCATTAATACTACTATAAAACTGCTATAATATACTTCTATAGAACTCATTTTAGCAAATTATATATATATATTTAACACAATTTAATCCGTCTTCCAGAAGGTAATAAACCAACCCGAGTTAAAATAATATAATTGTAAAGCCGTTCCATCAGCAATAAAATAAATTTAATGTCGTAAATGCACAATATTAGATAGCAATGGGACTAACTCCAGACATAGATGCTATATATACCATAGATTTAGTTTTTAAATTACTTGTCTCACGATGCCCGTAATAGGGTGAAACCAGACCGGTCAAGAAATAAAAAAATAAAAGTGGAAGAAATTTACAAATGTTTTTTAATAAAAGAAATCATGTTCTTACAGTTATTAATTAATGTACGAGTATCGTCCGCGAATAGATGAACCTCGTGGGCTTTATTATTTGTTTTTATGATGATGTTAATGTAGATGATAAATAAAATTGGATCCAAAACAGATCCTTGCGGTACACCAAAATTGTTTTCTGTTGATTTCGATAAGTAATTAATTTGTTTTTGCTGATAAGCTACTTACCCTAGCGGGTACAGATTCCCATTTTGTGAAAAAAAAGTTTGTACATAAAAGTATATGTTTGATTAAAATATTATGTTTAACGTTCGGTTGGATTGTCAGGAACGCCGGTCGCTATTCTCCACCTCTCTGAGCCGGTCTATAAATGACTTTTTGTTTACATTAGTTCGTTTATTAGTCTAATATAATTTGACAAGCATACTGCATTAGGCGACAATTTTGGAATTAGGGCGCGTGCATCAAGCACGTTGGAGATTTTCGAGGCCGAAAAAAATCCTGTCATTGGGAGAAGTGGTATTAAATATAATTTTATTATTTTCTAAAGTAAATACACCTGATTTGTAAAACAACACACTCTCGGATACGTTATAAGTCATAACAATAAACAAGATTTTTAACATGCTAAATTGTCACCAATTTTCTTCAGTTTATGCTGCTGTATCCAGTTGTCTCAATAAAAAATATGAAACAGAAGGAAGACACATAAAATACGTCAGGATACAAAGTACACAAAATTATTGTGTTATTTGTATCCTGACGAGGGAAACTTTGTAACAATATAGTTTACATTTTACATAACATAATTTAGTACTACTCTTCCATTAAAAGCATTTGCTTGTGGATGGACCAGGAGTGTACATTAATTTGCTAATAGTTTATGTCATACTGTTTTCATTTTTTTTTAAATATTTTTTCCAACCATTGATCACAACATGCATGCACCTATATTGTTCCAATTTTGCGCTACATTTGTATGATGATTGTTATTTATTGTTGTATTATGTAATATTGTTGAACTAAACTCCTGCTGACAAGCTAATTGCAGTGGCTTAGCGGGCACAAGTTCCTATTGTATGTAATTAATATTATACAAAAAAAAATGGTGCATGTATAAGTTTTAATTATTAATATTATATTATCTGCAGTCTTGAGTACATTGCAGTAAACAAAACAATTCTTATTAATTTAATATTAAAAGTTTACTAGTTTTAAATATTTACAATTAGGTAAAATACGAGAAGTTAGATTATAATATTTGAATATACGTTGCATCCACACTCCAGATGCTGTGAGTTGCTAAGGAAACGAGGTCAACTATGATCCTGCCACTAATAGGTCCATTGTAATCTCTCTGTGTGCTTGTCATTTATGAGAAAGAGCGAGAGGTTCCAACGTAGTCATGAGCGGCATGCCTTTATGTGATGATTTACTACAGAATATACGCATTCTTCTCCATCTGCAGCGCGATGCTGTCCACTATTTCCCAGTATCGTGTGCTTGGATAATGGCCTCTCGGTTATACTAATTAAATGTGAGGTATTCGCTCAACTATTCGGCCAGCCTAATTTCCCTGGACGCTCCGCACGTGCGCGCATATCGCGTCCATTGTTCATGCCGCTGCTGAGGGAGGGACGTTCAAAGAGTTAAAAAGAAGTAATTTTCAAAATGTGTATATCGCACAAGATTCCCAATTTTCCGGAGCCAGTGGAACTATGGCAAGGGAGTGGGGAAGTTAAAGAGATCGGAAAGAGGAAGGCGAGGAAGTACCCTAAGTCTATTCAGATCTGGTCGTTAAACACGGGTAAAGCCATTTCCAGCAAAATTTTGATTCTGAATGGTGGTCTTTCACCAAGGCGATTCTGAGAGTATCTTCCACTCTGAAATTGAACATACCGCAAACATATCATATGTATTATTTTATATTAAAACAATTATTTACATAAAACGTACGTGGCAATGCTATTTGTTTTACCGCCGTTTAAATGGAAGCTCGAAGAAATAGCTCTATCCATTCGGGAAACACGCCAACCGCGCGACCACCATTTTTACACAGTTTCCATTTTCCACGTGAGAATTGCTCGATTTAACGACTTGTTGTTTTGGTCAACAGCTCAAATTCGTAATGATTTGCGGTCTTTCTTTTTTTTCCTACAACATGGGTTTCTTCTTAGCCAGGTTCACTTCCTTTAAAACACCCTTTACGTAGCATGCCCATGTAGACAGTATTTCTGCATGGAAAACCCTCTATAAATCATTCGATACACTTCTTATCATTTTGTTCTGAAGAGTTTTATTCGCAATGTGTATTTGTTATGTAATTTTATTTATTTGCTAACGGTTTCGACACATCCGTGTCATTCCACTAGCGTTCTTAAAACTAACCTAATTTATATAAGTACAGAAATAATTAGATATTATTAGGTAAGGGTAGTGGAAGTAATGATTTGGGCAGGGTGGGGGTGTCAAAATAACAAGGAAACATGGTTTACAAAGGTGATTTACAGGGTGATATTATTTTGTTTACTCAAAAAAAAAAATTGGTTTATTTTTCTATGGCGCACAATTTAAAATATGTATTAATATTTTAATGTTTAAACTTCGTTTTTTCTTTATTAGCAATCTCGGAATAGTTATTATTTCGTAAACCGAGTTCATATTCTCTGATTCTAGTTTTAAAAATTCTAGTAGTCGTACCATCATACTATACATTCGAAATTGTAAAATATTAAGTAACAGATGTACATTATGAATAAAACTCTTCAAAACAAAATGTCTAGTAATTGTTACGTGTAGTTAATGCCCAAGAAATATAAAAAGTTGTGAACACTTATCAGTCTCTAAAGGTATCCATTATCGCAGGAGCATTTCCCTCAGTATATTTTCCGAGTGTGCCTCGATTTGTGTGAATCGGCACCATGAATCCAATTAAAAATTTACGCTTGCTTTGTGGAACTATGGAGCAGCCGGTGGAGTTATCTTTGAGCATATTTTCTGAAATCTCTATTCGATCTTCTGTGGAGAGTAACTCCATACGTATTTGGATATCTTCGTGAGATCAATATCTACAATAAAGTGGCTTCCACACGACCGGGCGGCCCAGTGGTTTCCCCATAAACGGGCAAAACGAACCGTGTGGCGGCAAATTCCTGGCCCAGAAAAGGGGACGCAACAGGAAAGGAAAACGGAACGCTGGGCCATTACTAGACCTATTATTTCCGGTCAAAACCAAGATTGTAGTAGTCGCCATTGGGCGGGCCAGCAGTGTAGTCGACGGTAAAAAATTATTAATCTAGTTATTAGTTTTTGACTTGGCAATACGGGCAATACTCCTGGTCTCCGATGAGCGAAGCTGTCTTGGAATTTGAAATTTCACTTTGGAAAGCGCTTTATTTATTGTTTTAAAATAGAAAATGATATGTACCCATGTTCGATACAATCCCTAGATACGTGTATTTTTTAAATTTATATATTAATTACACCCTAGTTACACCTTAAATTACCCTATGTCATATGACCACTGGTGAAATCTGCCGTGTAGCGGCAAAACGCAATTTGGGGCGGGCAACCCAGCAATTGGGCCGCCCGCTGGTGTTGAAGCCACTTAAGAGATGTTTATAAAATCGACAGATATTTGTTTTTATGCATATAAAAACACTTTCTTATTTCTTACACTACATACTTCTAACACACTTTTGAGCTCAAACCCAAAACTTCTTTGAACACAATAAAACTATTTAAAAACCCTTTTTATCGGGAATCCTCGTTCATTACTGCAAATATATATTTTATTAAAATTTCCTTGCAATTTATAAGAGTTCCACTCTCTGTACTGTATAAAACCAGGGGGATTACATCGCCACCCGGTTTAGCAAAGTTGTGAGGCAGTTTAAGGGGGGGGCTTTAGGAAGGGATTTGTTAATCCAGTCTTGTAGAGGCCCGTATTAAAGGAGGGAGATAAGATCAATGCTGGTTGTTTGGTCATTAATGTCATTATGTTTGCCATTTTAAAACTATGGTTAGGCCACATTGCGACAACTAGCTTTTCCGAATTCTAAGTTATTAGTTTTGTTGTTCTTGTGACAGCTGTTTCGATATTCGAAGCCATTTTCTAGCTGTGGATAGGCCACATTGCGACGTCTTAATTATATGATTTTATTTACCCTCAACCATTTTTAATTTTTATCTTGTTTGAAATGATTTATTAATATTTTCGGTAAATACCGATTTTCTCAGAATTAATTGTGATAATTAAAATTATCTGTTCTGTGAGGTACTTACACTTGAAATCTGTTTTCCTCGCTTTCCACGGTGGCAAGTTTTTCTTAATTGTTTTATAATGAGGTAATAAATTTAAGTATATGGTAAATCCGTGAATTATTTTTGTTTGAATTTGTGAAAATATTAAGAAGTGTTGACTTATTTTATTTATTTTTCTTTTGCTTCCACATAAGTTTTTGCGGTCAGATTATTTTACAATAACAATTAATTTATTATATCTAGGCAGTTTACATTGTTGTGATGTTGATTGTTTGGTAAACCTTATAAAGCTGGTTTGGACGTCAAAAAATTAATAATGAGTTTTGAATAATAAATATTTTTTCATACATCATGATAATAATAATATGTGATAAACTAATGATTAACTTTTCTTTTTGTTTCAGGTAACTTGAATTCCTACATACTATTTATTACATTTGGTGTTACCTGCAATCTGTAAGTGATCCTATAATGACACTGTGTTACATATTCATCAATATTATTCAATAATATTATCTTTTTTTTAGTACTCAATTTTAAACGCATTTTTTTCCTCATAGCACCAACCGGTACCTATTAAACACATATAAATAATCTTTATTCTTAATTATATAATTGAAAATACACTTTGTATATACCACTTTATTTAAAATATATAAATATTTCTACATGTTTTGATAGCAATGCTATCATCTTCAGGAATAAATGAATACTAAAAAATAATTTCAAGTATGGAAAAATGATAAAAA
>JAHDVE020011802.1:0-18344 GCA_022606495.2 Halesus radiatus
AAGTGCCTCGACAACCTTCGAAGCAAGTCCAATAGATAAATTAGATATTACACAGTACCAGGAAATCACGACTACTACACTTGCGGAGTCTGCCTCCTGAACAACCTACCAAAATTCAACAGTTACTTGAACGAAAAACAGCAGGCATCCTATTTTTGTCTAAGGACTCAAAGTGGTAAATGGCAGTTTCTCGGAATGGACACCGGTTATTTAGATTCCGACCCATTAAACCAAATTGACCATACTGTTACACCTGATCTCCTCGAACAATAAAGGCAGTGGCATGCTGATAAGATAAAAAACTTCGAAGGCTCAACACTCCTTTTTTCTCACCATCAGTTGTTTTCAATCAAATGTAGACTTAATACTGAAACTTAGACTATTGGGGGGTGGTCGAACACCAACCCAGCCTTATCCAAAAGTCTTTTCGAGTTCCTGCCATTCATTTCGGCATGGTATTGGGGACACGAACACGCCATGATGTTTTACCAATCTAACTTTGCGGGAGTACCCAAATGCAGACTTCTCGGTAACGCTGCATTCCAGTCCTTCCAATCCGAGCATCCATACAGCCGCACATCTGGTTACCAAAAATGCCCCTTGATTCTTCCCGATGAACAATATTTTAGTAAATACACTCCTGGCACAGTTTACGATGCCGACAAAAAAGACTATTACTACGATCACTCGTATGCAATCATAGACTTGAAAAAATCTCAGGAGAGACTATACGTGGATTACTATAATGTGAAGTCAACATATACTGAGGTGCCCCCTGAAGGAAATTTATTTTTCAGCGAGGTTATCAACCCAAAAAACACAACACAAAAAAGTATCGAGGCTAGCACCATCGAGATTTATCTCAAGGGTCAATTCGGACATTATATGGCCAAGAATGCTACCCATGATTGGCCAGCTTACTCTATCACGCCGACTCCCCATTCGATTCAGCGAATATCAGGGAGCAAAGGGGATTTTATTCAGCATAATGATGAAGTAAAGATAAAGGTTGTCAATGCCTCTAGTGGTAATAAAATATTCCTCTCTGCCTACTTTGACGGCATTAACTACCAAACAGATACTGGAGATGCCTCGACTTGGATTGTGGAGAAGATGGATTTGTCTTCCTCACCCATCGTGAAAACCAAAGACACTTTCTATCTGAAGAATAAGAGTTACAAACTTTACTTATCGGATTGGGGTAGTGTGCCTTATTCCGAGAGGGACTTTGGCAAAAGCAGCACTCCTTATAAGTGGATGTTCCTGAGCCAGGAAGATACCCTTCCCCCTACCGAGGAACTAATCAGATTCAAAAAAGAGGAACTTTAAATCAGCAAATCATTGGCTAATAAAAGGCACACTAATTTGGATGGATAAATTCAAAAAAGTATTGAAAGCAAATGCAAAACCGCTGTCATCTTGACAATCAACAAATTGCAGGAGGAGTGTCTCAGAATAGACCCAACAAATTATGATTGTTTGAATTCACTGGCCTAATTATATTAGTCTATGGGAGAAAATAAACTTGCACTTGATTATGTATCTAAGGCTCACGCACTTGTTCATGCTGAACTCTCTGACAAACCTTCAGAAGAAGTAAAAACTAAAGCAGTTAAGGTTGGCTTGTTTAAGCGAAGACTAATGGAGGCTGTTGGGTCTATCGTGGATAAATCAGATGTTGACTATAAAGAAGTGCTCTAGCTAATCAATTTATATGAGCAGAAAAAGATTAGCCTCGACTAACTGATGAAGAAATAAGGCTTCAAGGCCTATATGAGACAATATTTTAGCTGAGTAAGGAAGGTGTCATTATTATTTTACAGGGTATGATATATCAGAGGAATATATAAAACTCTATCAAATATGCAATATAAAGTCAATTTTTGTTTTATAAAAATAGACCTATTAAAGCTGAGTTTCGGTATTGACAATTAGGGTTATCAAAGAAAAAATCAATATTTGAGACGAAGCATTCGTAAATCGTTTTAATGAATTTTGGACTTATCAATTAAGAATATCCGACTCCGAGTGCACCAATCAATAGTCGTGAAGCTAAAACTATAATTGTTGAAGGGCATAACGGTTAAATTGTATATTTAGTTTTATTGGAAACAATATTCAACATAATTAAATAAGCAATATATAAATTCTTTTGTGAGTTAAATCCTGGGTTTTTAAGTTTAAAATTCAATGTTGAGACAACAACTTGGTCTGATATCCATACAATATGATCTGATATTATTGTAGTAGATTTGTATGATCACTAAAAAATAAACTTGAATAAAAATCGTAGATTTTATCTTAATATATATGTGTGTGTGTTTTTTTATTATAGAGTTTTCTAGAGGGATTACGAGGAAAATATATATAAAAATTAAAAGATATTCTCATAATTTATATTACATATATTTTAAAATATCTTGATAGTTAGTATTCTTAAAAATAAAATGTTTTATTGCAAAAGATAATATTTAAGTCAAGTTTAAACAAAATTATATCTTTTTAAAAAAATCGTCAGAAAAAGATACTTAATATCTATATTCACTATATATAAATATCAAAAAAATAAAATCAAAAGCAAAAATAAAATTCAACAGTATGAAAATCTTATCTATCCTTACAATTTTCGCCTGCATTGTTGTGTTTGCAAGTGCAAGACACCTCAGCGCGATAGAACATAAAGTAATCCAAAAATCATCATCATCATTTTAATAAACAATTAATTAATTCATCACATGTGATCTCATCTATTACTTTCTAGGTCATGAATGCTCAACACAAATTTGATTTTGGACAATTCTGGAATTCTATCCCGATAATAGTAAAAAATGTGACAGCAACGAATTCCACAAGCGAAACGTCAGCACAATCTCCTCCCACAAAAATTACGATTAATTCTACCAAGCCTACTGAAGCCAAGAAAAACAATACCAAGCCAGTTGAAGCCAAGAAAAACAATACCAAGCCAGTCGAAGCCAAGAAGAACGACACCAAGCCAGTTGAAGCCAAGCCAGTTGAAGCCAAGAAAAACAATACCAAGCCAGTTGAAGCCAAGAAGAACGACATCAAGCCAGTTGAAGCCAAGAAGAACGACACCAAGCCTACTGAAGCCAAGAAAAACAATACCAAGCCAGTTGAAGCTAAGAAAAACGACATCAAGCCAGTTGAAGCCAAGCCAGTTGAAGCCAAGAAAAACAATACCAAGCCAGTCGAAGCCAAGAAGAACGACACCAAGCCAGTTGAAGCCAAGCCAGTTGAAGCCAAGAAAAACAATACCAAGCCAGTTGAAGCCAAGAAGAACGACATCAAGCCAGTTGAAGCCAAGAAGAACGACACCAAGCCAATTGATGCCAAGCCAGTTGAAGCCAAGAAAAACAATACCAAGCCAGTTGAAGCCAAGAAGAACGACATCAAGCCAGTTGAAGCCAAGAAGAACGACACCAAGCCAATTGATGCCAAGCCAGTTGAAGCCAAGAAAAACAATACCAAGCCAGTTGAAGCCAAGAAAAACAATACCAAGCCAGTTGAAGCCAAGAAGAACGACTCCAAGCCAGTTGAAGCCAAGAAGAACGACACCAAGCCAGTTGCAAACAATACAAAGCCTGTTGATGCCAAGAAAAATAACACCAAGTCACAACCAAACGGCACTTTACCAAGTGGTACCAATAAAACTGGTGCTAAACCCGCATCTATAGGAACAGTTACACTTCCATCGCCACGTTACATTCGTTCAGTTCGTATTATCAACAACTCCACAAAACCGGTGACTCTTTTGGCTACTCTTAAGTCAGGGAAGACCTTGTCGGGTAAATTAAAGCCTAACAAGTTTGTCAATATTGAAAAATAGATCGATAATGGTAGCTTCACCACAGTCGATCCTATCAAAAGCATCGTTATCGATTCTAAAACTTTCACTGATTCTGATTCAAAAACCGTAGAATCTCGTCAGTATGAGATCACTGAATCTGGAGTCCAGATGACTCAATTGTGATTATAAATGTGTATTTCTATCATTTTTAAGAGTAGATAATTTAATTATTTAATTTTACGCAATTAAGTGTTTAATTAAAGTTATTTAAGTTTATGTTCCCAACGATACATCACCCATCTCTATTCCTACACTCAAATAAACTTCATTCGAGTCTTTTCTTGGCAGGTCTTTCTTTTCGTCATAAGCATTATCGAGGTTGAGCCGGTCTATTGATTAGCATGAAAGGTAGAGTTCGGAAAAAAGGAAATAAAAATTTAGCAGAGAGAGGTTTCGATCCTCCGACCTTTGAGTTATGAGCCCAACGCGATTCCACTACGCCACCCTGCTAACACTGACAATTCCACTTCTAACCCCATTATATAACGGGGTCAACCACCCGCAACGGCAATCCCCCCATCAATTTTGTAATGTTTATAAATAATTATTTAATAATTTAAATAACTTAAGCTTACTAGAAACCATAGATAACAGGATAAGTTTATTATTTATTGTAAATTCAACAATACCAAACATTAAATAAAAAAATCAAATAATCAGAATTCAGTACTTACTTAAAAAAAGTTAATTGCGAAATCTGACAATTAGCATGCACTTTATTTTTGTTGCCTTGTTTCCGCATAACAATTTTGAAGCATTTCAATTTTGAAAAAGTTCATCAAAACCCCATCATTATTGATTGATAGAATCTTGTCTTTACACACACTAACCATTCTCAATATGATTGAGTGTAGAATGTTTTCGCCTTCCAATAGAAACAAATCAAGAAACCGCTTAGCGAGGCCCAAAGGGGTGTTGTAGATTAATAAGGTCAAATAATACTGCGAAAAACACATATTTAAGTCAATACCGTGTTTGTGGATGTGGCTTAGAATTTGGGGGTTGTACTTTTCCATAAGACATTCTAGCTACCCAATCATGCGCTGGACGCCTACCATTCCGAGCGAGCATTCGCGCCAGTTTTTCCCGTACATTATCCCCACAAGCACCCAAAACACCCTCTCCTCGAACTCTATCTCCCCGACTTCAAAATCTAATTGACCTAAGAGCTTATCATTACTGATGCTAAGCAGTGATAGCAAGCTGCTCACAATTAGACTCATCCCTTGGCAATATCCCGCCTAGTCCAGATTTGAATAAGCGATCAGGATGTTTCTTAGCTAATTTTGCATATTAGCCGGGCAGTTGGTCGTCCTTGGAATATCTTTATCGATCTGGATGAGAGATTAACACTATTATTATTGGAGGTACTCTTTGTAGTTTTTGTTGAATCGTTTTTTCATATTATCTGTTTCCGCAAGTACTTCCCATAAGTCCTTCCGTCTAAAATTAATTCACATAACAAATAATTTAAAAAATAATAATAACCATTATCCTATGTATAGCTTACACTTCAAAAGGAATTCCCTTTAAAATAGAGAATATTAGATTTTTTCGACAAATGCCCTCGTAACATCTATTTTTTATGATGATCTCCCACTAATCTTTTGACAATACTCTCACTTTTTCATCTTTTTCGACCACAATATCGTTGAAATATTGGTTCTCAATCATATAGAACTTCACAGGAGGTTGTATCACCCAATCAACACTTTTTTCCAGCTGTGGCAAATGGGCAGGTTCGCTCGCCATCTTCTCCAAAGTGGCTGGCTCGGACTCAATAACTTCAAAAACCTAGGAAGTGTTATTTAATGCCTCTAAATCTGGTTCATTTTTGGGTGAAATTTAGGATTAGCATTATGGCTTCTTTGGGCTCAAAAGAATGGCAGAGGTAGTCGAAATTATCTTTGATACAGTATTTTTGAACTCTTGCATTCAGGCTAATGTTTGTCTAAAGATGTTAAATACAGTTCTGAATGAATGCGTTCGAATTGATTATATGACTGTTGGTGTCTTTCTGTATGATGGATGACCTCTTAACGAAGAAACTTTAGATCTCTCTCAGATTAAATCAATTTATCTTTTTAAGGAATAAAAAAAAAGTATATTTTATATTTATATTCTTTATTATTGTTGGCTTAAATATGTATTAGATTATTAAGCTATTAAAAAAGTATCTCTGAACATATATATGATAAACAATTTATAACTTAAGTATATATACTTTCTTTAACTCGAAAATACTCTTTAGATGTGAAAGTATTATACAATATTTGCATAAATATTTCTTCAACAAAATGATAGCTAACTTCTATACAAATACTATTTTTTATGTTAATTTGTTTCTTGTTGAAATTACTATTTTTACGTCATTAAGGATACGGACCTGTCAAATGATAGAAACATACGGTTATTGAAAGTTATCTGAAGAATATAGCCTGATCCTAAAATAGTATATATATATCTTTGTTCCATTTAATGAGATAGTATTTAAACAAATCTGATGGTAACAGAAAAAAAAATATCTTGCCAAATCATAAATTTATAAGATTTGCGATAATGCGATTTCTAAACTCCCCGAATTGGCGGTATGGAGCTCTCTGCTCCCGGGTGTTATTATTGCCATTATTGTTAGGGTTTCTGTCATTATTAGCATTATTAGTATCATTGACATTAGTTACGCGGAAGGTATTGATGATAGGTAGAGCGTGACCACCCCTTTCGTAACTTCTTCTGATTTGCCTGGACTTATTGAACTGCGATAAAGCAGTCATGTATTCATTGCCTGACGGTACTTGTGCAACAGCCATGTCAACGCTTAACATATATAGTTCATCGATAAAGGATTTAAGTCCAGCAACTTCAAAATAATGTTGTTTCGATAGCTGTTATCGGAGGGTCAGGATGAACCCACTTGACTTTTGAACGAACAGATCATGAATGGACTTTTTCAAAATACCTGAGAGCGAGCTGGAAAGTTGGAGATTACGAATCTTTTTCTTGAGTTACCACCTAAGCTTCCGATAGTAATTAATGGTTAGCCTGTCGGAGCTTATGACGATTCCAGAGTAGCCCATTCTATATAAAAGTAATAATTGATGTTTTTTTATTACAACTTAAAATATAATTAAATTGAAAAAATAATGATACTACTCCTTATATATATAAATAAATAGATAGTAGAATGTTTTTTGCTAAATATATTTAGTTTTTGAAATTCTCTTATTTCTTATTTTTTTATTTCCACTAAGGGAAGCTTATATTAAAATTAGCAGAATGACATAATTTAAATTATTGTTTAACAATAAATATAATAATTTTATTCTTTATTTATTGATATAGTTAAGATAATCATACTTGATTTATTTTAGCATTATTTGTTATTCTATAACTCTCAATAAAAGAAATATGCCATAATTATTCCATTCTGTCAATTAATGATAATAATCATAATAATTAATCACTATTATAATAAAATCGAATAATTCTTTTATTTCTGTCGATAGAAATAAAAAATGGAACACCAACATGACAATTCACTCATAATAACTTTAGACAACTAGGATTAGAATTTCGATTCTGACCTGTTCAATACTTAAATTGAGGTATCCAGCACATCAAAAATTATTCAAAATGTATTACCCATATCTAGAAACACCGCAATTCAAGAAATTCCAGCAGATCCAAACAGCGGCCAGAGTCCAAACCCCGTAGACCTGAAAGTTCCAAACCCACTCCTACACACCTCATGTCACTCGGCCCTTTGGAAAAATTTTACAAATACATGTGTTTCCATTTCGTCAAAGTCAAAGATATCTGGACCACCAACGCAGTCGACATCACTTTCGAAGAGTTCGTGGATATGGTGACAAGAGTTGGCTACCAGCTGACACTTGGCGAAAAGGAGGAACTGGCAAGATTCATATGTAATGCTGAACGGCGAGTTAACCTTATGAAGCTCACAAGGTTAGATATATGGAAGAAATCTGAAATTGAAATTTTAGATTTGATCACCCAGAAAACTTGTAATTTCGTAAAAAGCCGGAGACTCTCAGTTGCAAATCACTCCCGAGGATCCGGGAGAGGAGGTAAACCCACCCCTCTTGGGACTTCACAGTCTTCTGTCCTGCACTCCCGCCCATCCACCGCCCATCCCCCGAAATCATCAATAATCACTGCACCATAGAAAATCATATAAGCATCTCGCATTTCAACGAAAACCATGGCAGTAAATTCTGAAGCCCAGCTGAGTAAATAACTCAATAATAAAATTAAGCGTAATCAAAGTGAGGAGAGATTCGATATGCTCGTGCGTATTGGCTAGGCAAACAAGATTCTGAAAGGAATGAAGCTGGACAAGCGATTCGAAATCGAACAAAACAGAAAGACTCTAGGTATTCGAGAGATCGACGGGACCGAGGGCAGTGAGATGCATATCAGTGGAAGCGAGTTCAATCGTCGCTTCAAGCAGATAGTGCGTGTAGAAAAGGAAAATAAGAGTTAACATCGATGGCTGATAGGAAGGGATGCTAACAGCACCTCGAACAAGACGAATTTCAAAGGTACCTTGTTGATGGTATTGGAGGAAAAGGACGAAGTGACTAAGGACAAGCTCAATGAAAGAATAAAACAGAGGGACAAAGAGTTGAAGACAATTCTGTTGGAAACAGCAAGGCTTAAACTTATTCTTAAAGAGCAGTTGGATGTGTTGGAAAGGAACGGAATCAATGCCAAGAAAGAATGATTATGATGCAATACAATGTAGAAATGTATATATCTAATATTTATATGGTAAATATCAGTGATTCGTTTTTTTCACTAGTACACCTTTTTCCGAAAACTACCCTTAATTTCTATAAAATAATTTGATGCTTCTTGTTATATTTCAAACTACTCCAATTTTTTTTTATATATAAACACTTAGAAAGGCGAAAATTACTAAAAATTATCCTTCATACTTATACTATAAATTACGATCAGATGGACCAAGACATCTTCGATTTTCTTGTGCTTTATACCTCTCGCACGGACTTCTGCAATTACAAGTGCATCTCTTTGTACAACTTGGCCTGCTTCTTTGAGTACTACTGCACCAACCAACTTCTCATCTTTCTCTACCTCTTCGTGGTCCCATTTTTATCAATCCTGATGGTGGGGCTGTGCTTCGGCAAAAGGTATTGGAATAGAAAATGTCTGTTCGGATATTTATATTACGTGTTTGGAGTATTTCTGGTGGTCAACCTCGTCAAAAAATTAAAGGAGTGCAAAAAAAGACGCAAGGAAAAGAAGGCTGTCGAAGAAAGGGCGTAAATGCCAAGTGAAAGAAGATAATCATAGGTTTGACTTGACGAAATGTTTATCTACATACTCCAATATAAAAAATTGAAATCTACAAAGAATTATATTTACATTTGTTTGAAATTAATATAATAAATTGTAATGATTCAATATGATGAGTCCAAATATATCCAGCAACTTGTTTCTTTGGTTTTTTATCATATACCACACAACTTATGTTTTCATTTCAGAATTCTCTAAATTGCTTTCAAAATATCGTCCTTTCCCAAAGGGTTATGTTTATTTATATCGGGTTTCGTTGCAATATTCTCAACTTGACTCACACTACCATTCTTCCCCAACAGTGTAGACCGCCGATGGTGGTGGTGGTGATGTAACTTATTCGTCTCCGCCTTGTTCCTCACTTCAAACTCTTCCAACACTGCTCTTACACACTTTGGGTTTGTGCAGATTACTTTCCCACTCACCTGCGAGTTGATGGACACATATACACTGCAGTTACACAACTTGCATAAAGGGACGTATTTGTAGTCTGCGGAAAAGAACACGAAATATAGCAAAGACTGCTTCAGAACGAGCAAGTTATTAGATTAGAGTGCTAGAGGATGTTCGTTAAATAAAAGAAGGACGGAGTCAACTATATCTGGGTAAGGACCTCGTTCGGCGTTGAGTTTGAGCTTTTAAAGTATTTTGGAACGTTCCTATAAGAGTTATTTGAGAGATTCTGTTCTTTTTATATTGGAAATGGATTGTTTTTACTTTTAGCGTAATATAAGGACGAGAATAGGTCAGAAGTCTGAATTGTATCTTCCTCTTCAGATCTCTCTTCAGATATCATATGTTGCTTCTTATTATATTTTATCAAGAATAATAATGATATATCTAATCATGTAAAATTATATAAGACTTGAATTAAAAAATTTGTGTACTGATATTTTCTACTTAGTAAAATAGATTTATATTTTCCCAAAATATTAATATTATGAATATTATGAATATTAAATATTTATATTATCACCGTTTCCTGAAAACGGAACTTTAGTTTTTTGACGTGTTTCTATTAATCCCCGGCATGTTGTCATAAATCTTTTCGAGTTTTCTATATTTGTCTTCCATTGCTCCACTGGCTGGTTTTGGATGGATTTCATACATGAGGGTGTTTGACATATCCATCTCGCTTTCTGTATTCTCGAGCATATTTTTGAAGTGTTACAACTGCTCCATCACATTCTCATTCTTACCCGTGTTGGTGTTATTCCGACTATTACTATCATTAACATACCCGCCATTATCATATTGATAATTCGACCTATCTTAGGATTTGCGACTCGAGTCGATTCCATTCGCCATCCCTCCAAAGGAAATTCTGTTTTCTGATTGGCATGAATCATCTTGTTCTTTCTGATATTTGTGATTGATCTTTTCGAACGCTTTTAGCTTCTATTTGAGCTGATCAACCTTATTATTATTATTAATATTATTATTGTTCGTGGACGATGGATATGCCACTCCTACTTTTGAGGTCATTTTTGTTGGGGGAAGCTGGTTCACTTTCGAACCTACTAAGTTGAAAGTACTTGAATGATTTTTCTTTGACTCGTTTAGATGGTTTTGATAAGCGACTTTGCTTGAATTCTCAACTTGTGAAGATTAATCTGATTAATCAGGATCATCTTAAAGGGTCTTGCGGTGCTGTAGCTTCGTAGAGTGGATGGTGTTCCTTGGAGGCATTTCACGTTGTTATCTTGGGGCTTCTTCAAGTCGCTTGTTCAATGATCTTGGGAGACTTTGACTACTGCTGCCTTTTGAACCTGCCATGCTGCCCGTTGGCTTATTCTTTTAATTTAAAGCGTACTGGTTTTCCAAATTATCAAGTCTGATGGCGATCTGTGTCTGGTCGTTAAGGTACTCTTTGATGATTTTATGGATGGAGTCCATGCCCTGTTCAATTTCTGCACTGAACTTCCTCTCCAATGTATCAGCATCTACCATTCTCCTACCTTGATGTCTCCTAGAAAATTCGAAGCTTTCTTCGGGACCAATGTTGTTATTTCTCGTTTAAATTAACTCCTCGATTGAGAGTTTGATTTCCTCAAATTACGAATGCATATTTGTCTGTTGACCTTTGATTGATTTGAAATCGTCTTTGAGGAAGGCAATTTATTGATCCAACCTCGTGACCAATTTATCATCCTCCGAGTGAAGAAGTTATTTTGCTGAAGACTTGCTCTGGTTTCGAGTCGATAACGAGTTTCCTCGTGGCTGTTCCGGCGGGCGCGGAACAACGTTGATTTTTGTCTGGGTGGTTTATATGTTATTTAGTCTGGCATGGATTGATCGAATAGTCTTGGCGAGTTCGGAATCATGTAGCTGTGCTTTATGGTGATATGCAATATAAACATATCGTTATGCATTGATTTTTGTTATAAATTACTAGTTACATCTTGGGTCGGTGTTTTGTTAACTTTCTTAACAAAGCGAGTTAACTTGCCGATGCTATCTTTGAGGCTCGTGATTTGTTAATTGATTTATCGAAACCGATAGTCTTATTCACTATGCTTGAAATTAAATATATTATTTATCATTTTTTGATGGAAGCATATTAATTTTTTATGAACTGTACATTGATGACAAATCAGAATCATCAGAGCATACTTATTTCGAACTCATTATTGTCCTTTGAACTGGCTGGATGATGTTTAAAAACAAAGGATGTTATCTTATTCAGATTACAAATATTTTAAGAAAGGAAAAATTAAATATAAATATAGCTAATTAAGAGATATTTACTTTATAGTTAGGTAAAAAATTCCTTTTGAATTTCATTTAAATCTAAAGTGCCTATATATTTTTTGTTAATTATAATTGTTTTATCATAATTTCGTCATTTTTGCCGAGGTAATTGAGTTTATACCAGAGCTTCAATGCTCGCATATTAGACAAGAAAACGAAGTCTCTGCCCACAGAAAATCATACTACAAATGAGTGTATTCCTCATTCATTCGACATCATTCATTATACCACACGCTTATAGGCGATGTGTATATTACTGATGTCGAATGGTTACCACTTGCATACAATGGTAACTTCGAGTTTGAACCCACTATCCTGGAACTAGAGCTTCCTACTGATCGTTTTAAGTATTCCGAATAGCTTTTTGTTGTTGCTTTGTAATTTCTTGTTAGCAAGGGCGATGAAATAATAAAATCGGCAGTTGATCGATTTAATGCCACGGAATGTTGTACACGCTGGCAATACGCAACAATGCTTTTTAAGCATCAACATCGTGAGGTTGTGGCTCCATCGGGTCACAAAGAAAAATTAAAATATCGATTTCGCCTTCAGCAATCATTGCGCCCATTTGCTGATCTCCACCTAAAGGTCCTGATTTTAATTTCTTTATTTTCAAAATCTGTTTGTCTTCGCTGTCTTGTTTATTCATCAAGGCTACCTCCAACAAATTACCAGTAGTGCCTGTACATATAAGATCGTGATTAATTAAAATCTGCACATTATACTCTGCCCATTCTACTAAATCTCGTTTGCGATGATCATGCGCTACGAGTCCAATTCTTTTTCTCATTTGAAATTACATTTAAAAATTCTCTGCAAAGATACGCTATTTAGATTGTAAATGGATTACATTGAGGTTAATTATTTATGACGTAACTGTTAAGGGATGGTTGGTCGAGTTGATACAAGTTAACAGCATCCTACATACAACGCCCGATTAACTAAGATGTTCTTGGATTTTCACAAATAAGAGATGTCTTTTCTGACCTTAATTTGTTGTACCCCCTCCTCAATTAAATTTCTTTAACTACCTTTGCTGTTGATAATATTACAAAAAATGAAACGGATATATTTAATCATATTGTTGTTGGTCACAGCCCAAGCTGTTTCTGCTCAAGAAGATAGGAATAGCTTTGTCTTGAACAATGTATATGGTATAAACAAACAAACGAAGGTGATCCAACCTATTGTGCAGCAGTGTACTCGGCTTTTAGATAGTATGAAAATTTCCGAAACAGATATATTTCTGCTTAGTACAATCCCTGTAAAACCTCGTATTGTTAGAGTGATCAATAAGCCTTGGCGTCTAAGTGTGTCAGCAGGGTATGGAATGCGTATCGCCCCTTCGGGTGATTTGCCTGACGAGTTGATTAATTACAGAAATGGATTACGTTATGGAACAAGTATTGGGACCGAACTGAATCGTTTTTTTACGCCTAATATTGGTTTAGGGATTAAGTATACACTGTTTCAAACCGAAAACAGTAGTGTATTGACGAATGAGTCTGGGGTTTATGAGCGAGCCGATAATATTCAGATTCATTATATTGGTCCTTTTATTTCTTTACGATCAATTGCGAAACGAGATAAAATCTTCACGCATTTTGATTTTTCAATCGGTTATTCTATGTATCGGAATGAATTGGTTGGTGTAAGAAAGTATAATTTAAGAGGAGGTAATTTTGGTTTCACCAGTGCTTTAGGTACCGACTTTATGTTTACCAAAGATATTTCATTAGGTTTATCTTTGAATATCACAGCCACCTCGATCAGTAAGGTCAAATACGATAATCAAGTTGTGTCATTAAGTGCCGATGAAACCGAAAATTTCTCGCGAATAGGTTTGGGCTTAATTATTCGATACTATCGATAGTAGGGTAGTACGGAACAGTTCAAAACAAAGCCTCTCAGAAAGGATGTTTGTATAAAACATCCTTTCTGAGAGGCTTTCCAATTTATGTTGAACCCGTTCTGATTGATTGTGTTTATTGCACCTTGAAAAAATAAGGCGAGTGAACATTCCTCACGATCTTACATTCGTTCGTATAGTTTACGTAAACGTTGAGGGGTCATAATATCTTTCCAATTCTTACCCAATGCGTTTTCCCAAAGGGGCGCCATGCCTAAGGACACATTGATCATGGTATTGAATTGATCTTCAGATAAATTACTACACACATTTAGAGGCAAATCGATAGACCATTTACGCACCATTTCTTTGAATTTCTCTACGCCAGCAGGATAAAACTCTTCGAGATAGTTAAACACTATCGCATTCCCAACTCCATGATGGGTACCCAATGCAAAGGCCATTCCATAACTTACTGCGTGGGCAACACCCACTTGCGAATAAGCAATGCTCATGCCACCATGCCACGATGCCATCATTAATTGATCGTCGCTATCATCGTCCCACACATTTTTATTCAAGAAAACGTTTTCGCACATGGCTTCTGATTTTTCGCCATAGCTTTTCGAGAAGGCATTCAAGAAAGTCCCATTAAGCGATTCGATACAGTGGATATAGCAATCCATCCCTGTAAAGAAACGTTGATTAACAGGGGCATTGGTGGTTAAGGAGGGATCTAAGACGACTTGATCAAAGGGGGTAAAGTCCGAATTTAATCCCAACTTACGTTCAGGGCCCGTTAGTACGGCTGTTCTCGAAACCTCGGCACCTGTGCCACTTAAAGTCGGTATACCTACGTGGTATATCCCTGGGCGTTTCACCAAATCCCAACCTTGGTATTGCGCCGATGAACCTTCATTGGTCATCATTAAGTCTACCGCTTTGGCCAAGTCCATAATACTACCACCTCCAATACCGATCACCCCCGATATTTGTCCGTATTGGGTTTTAAACTGATCGCGTAGCGCATCAACTTGTGTTGTTTTGGGTTCGTGAGTAGTATCTATAAAAATCAATTCATCCTTTCCTTCAAGCGGAATGCGTGAATTGATTTTATCTCGAAATACATGGTCTACCAAGAAGATAAATGGTGCATCACCAATTCTTTTGGCACTAATGATTTCGCTTAATTGATCAAATGCACCTCTGCCAAATACAACGCGAGGTACCATTGGGAAATTTCTAAACTTCATATTGGACTAATTATGGATTAACAAATTGGTGCGTTTTACGCAAAATTGATTTCATTATTTATTTTTTGCAGTTAAGTAGTCGTATTTAACCTTATCCAAATCAGCATCTGTTAAATATTCATCAGTTGTAAATGCTCCAGCCCACTTATTTATAAATTCAGAGACAGACTTCTGTGTTGTCTCAGAAGTAGTTACTATCAATGTTTTGTTACTGGAATTCTCTGTTATGGCAACAATTTTCAAATCAGGAATACTGTATGTGTAATCTGTTTGCCTCGTTCTAAAACAATTTTAATTTGTTCATAAAAACCACGAGTTGTCAAATGTAATAAATCGAAGAGTCATTCTGTTAATCAGTTATTCAGTCGCACATAAATTTCTCTACAAATCCATGCGTCTGTGGCGGCATATCGTTTTTGGGCTTCTGTTAATACAGGGTTTTCCCAGTTTGATAACTGTTGCGCTTTTGATATTTGCACCTGCAATACAATTCCTGCCATCTTTTTTACCCCCATTTCTTTAATTCCATACTGGGGCATTAGTGTCTGTAAATCAACAAAACCCCTTGCCACAAAGCTTTTTACTCGGTATAAAGCTTTAATATCATCTCGGATAGCTGCACCAACTTTGATGTGTTTGGGACTTTCTAACAATTCTTTTAAGGGTTTAGGGATTTGAGTGGCCTCTAAACGAAAAAGAAAAGCTTCGGAGCCACTACATAGTTGGAGTAAAGCCACAGTGTGCCGCACCCCACGTGTGAAACAGGGTTTGGTTTCGGTATCAAAACCGATAATTGGTGATGTCGACAAATGGGCTATCGCAGCGTCTATTTGTTCTGTGGATTCTACAACTGTTATAGGACCATCAAAACTTACTCGAGGCAATTGTGATAGCGACTCATTCTGGATAGTATCTGGATATGTCAAAATAAAATTATGAATTATGAATTATGAATTATGAATTATGAATTATGATTGCATCAACACTAGCCTCGATTAATTGCTTTACATTCGGAAAGAGAAGCGTTATAAGTTACAAGCCATGAATTACTTTGCTTTCGGAAAACAGAATGCGAAGCAATTCATAATTCATAATTTATAATTCATAATTAGAGAGGGAGTCGCGTGCTTGAAGCAGGTTGAATTGCGACCGATCGTCGATTTTAGACACCACGTCCGTAGGATAACCATCGCAATCTAACACACTGGCTTTTGATAAATCAACTAGAATTTGATCATTCACATACACCACGCCTTTACTACCATACGATAGGGAAATTTGGGTAGTGTCGGTAACTAGATCTTTTGCTGACAAATTACTTTGCTGATTAAGGCTGGATGTAAAATAAACAATTCGACCAGTTAATGTGGCGATTGTACCATTGAGGAGCGTAGCCGATAATTGTTGACACTGAATTTGAGGGGCAACAATGGAACTACCATCAGTTAAACTCAAATGCAAATTGTTGGCAAAAAGTGTATCGGTGATGATGATCTTCGATTGATTGCTGGCTTGAATCAAGCGTAAACTGTCCTTAAAAACAGTGATGTGGACTTTCGCATTATCAGGGAACCGACCACTTTCGGCAGAAGATACATACAACACACTATCCACTACTTGCGTTTGTAGCATTGCGTAAATTTCTTTATCGGTTTCGATATCCACCAAATTACTATTCCCACGCTCCACAGTTAAGGTAAAACCATTGTCGATACTCACACTATGAAACCCTGTAAGGGTTAATTGGGACTTTTCTATACTCCCCGATAGATCAATTTGGTTATCACAAGCTGTTACGGACAGCCATGCGCATAAAACAAAAAGGATATTCTTCATTCATTCATAATTTGTTAACTGTGTTGAGTTAAATCAACCTGACTTAACTCTGTGCTTAGTTTTTTGATGGCAGTATTTAATTTGTCTATTTGTTTTCCATAATCTTCTTTGCCTTTTGAGATGACTGCTGTAATTGTTGTCATTGCAATATGTTTTAGGCATACAAAGATAGACTAAATTCCAACATGCAAGTTTTTAAAGATAATAAGCCGACATGAGTGCCACTTTGCACAAGCTTTTAGTAGGTAAAGCCCTGCGGGGCTTTACCACAAAATAGCACTCATGTTAATATGCCTAAAACACAAACTTATTCCACAAAACCAACAGCAACCGTATTGTTTGTTTGCAAGTCGATCAAGATAAAAGCGCCATTGTGTCGGTTGTTGGCATAAATATCCAAAAACAGGGGGGTTGCCAATTTTACCGTCACTTTGGCTATTTCGTTCAGCTTTACTTCGCTGGCATCTTGTAATTCATCAGGGCATTCGGGCGGTATAATGGCCACAATCCTTTGCAATTTACATTGCGCTGTTCGTGCACCTGCTTGTGCCAAATAGCGTCCACCCAACAAGGCGGGTTTTTCGTTAAACCAAACCAGTGTTGCGTTTAAGCTGGTGTCAAGGAGTTGACTTT
The DNA here is from genome assembly GCA_022606495.2 of Halesus radiatus. NCBI lineage: Eukaryota > Metazoa > Arthropoda > Insecta > Trichoptera > Limnephilidae > Halesus > Halesus radiatus. Next base: position 17,531 of record JAHDVE020011802.1, read on the forward strand.
TGATTTGTGATGTAAACATCATTCCTCGGCTGATATCAATATTGTCAGCCAAGCGAATTTGAATCGATTGCCCCTCACTCGCATCCTCTAAACAATCGGTAAATTGGCGAATTTCGGTTATTTTACTGCTCTTTTCGGATGGGAGTACAAATAATTCGTCACCCAAATCGATGTGACCACTGATTACCCTACCTGCATAAGCCCGATAATCCACAAACTCATCGTTTTGCACATGTTGTACATTTTGTATATCCATCAAAAATGTAGGGTCTACACTTTTTTTGATTTCAATTGTATGCAGTAATTGCGATAAGCTTTCGCCTATGTACCAAGGCATATGGGTCGATGGTGTCACTACATTATCCCCTTTTAAAGAACTGATTGGAATGATGGATATCATTTGGTCTTGTATCGGAAACGAGTTGACCATGGCTTTAATTTGCAAGCCAATAGCGTCAAATTCGGTTTGCGAGTAACTCACCAAATCCATTTTATTGATACAAAATACAATCTGTTGTAAACGGAGTAAACGGCTGATAAAATAATGTCGATGGGTTTGTTCGAGCAAGCCTTTTCGGGCATCAATCAAAATAATGGAGACATCGGAATTTGATGCACCTGTTACCATATTACGGGTATATTCCACGTGACCTGGGCTATCGGCAATAATGAACTTCCGTTCAGGGGTCGAGAAATAAATATGCGCTACATCAATGGTAATTCCCTGCTCGCGTTCGGCAATTAAACCATCGGTAATGACTGAAAAGTCGAGATCAGCTAAGCCTTTTTCGGCTGTTTTTTTACGCACCAGCTC
>JAHDVE020011803.1:0-63697 GCA_022606495.2 Halesus radiatus
AAACTTAAGAGGCGATTTAGGCGAGACTAATGTGAAATAGAAGTACAATTTTCTAATTTCAGGAACGTAGATAATTACAAGGGAGTGAAACTAGGCTGATTTTAGGTGATAAAAGGTATTAATTGAGTAGATTCGGGACATCAGATAATATGAAAATGTAGATGAGAAATGTAACAATCAATTATAAAATTTAAACTGAAGGAATTCAATAGAAATATTGAGATATATGGACTACTACTTTGAATATAGTTCGATACATTTAGGAAAAATTTTGAGGTTGTCAATGACTAATGTAAACAAGGCGACAAGAATTGTTTATCCAAGCGATCAGATGAACATGAAACTCGGGCAATAAAGAGAAAAACGAACAATTAAAAATATACAGGGAAGATAGGAATATTTATTTAAGGAAAAGTAATAAAAAATAATGGGTTTTCGATTAACTCTGATTTATATTGGTTTTTTACAAAAGTAATGATTATTACCCATAGTAAACAATAATCTAATGTGATATTGAGTTAGAGTGGAATGGAGAAAGGGGAGTGGCCAGGAAAGAAGTGAACGGACTCATATCTACCAGGTTTGGGGTAGGTAAATCACAGGTAAAAACGCCAATAAATTAATACATAAAATTATTAAAGGTAGTGAAAAATCAATTAAGGATGATATCAATCGACCCGGATGAAAGTATAAGCAGACGACAGGTACATGCAAAAGGTGTAATACAGCTAGACCAGGAAGAAGCAGTGCAACACATTGAAAAATCATTCTGGAAAGGTATATTTATTAACTCAGGCAGGTGAGGTGGGGAAGAAATTATAAAGTGTTTACACCAATATTAGGATCAATTGAGAATTGCATGAAAATATGCGTTAATCGAATATTCACATGTTAGATCAGAGAAAAACCATGTTACCATCGGAAAATTCATAAATAAAAAGATATCGCATATCAAGATAACCAGGGACTAAGGGAATTTCTAAAATAAGGAACAGCAGGGCGATCTAGAGGAATGAACTAAATTCGATCCTGGCCGGAGTGAGGAAAAGTGATGGATTCAGAGGCGGGCCAGATTTTATCTAAATATTTACATTGAAGAATTACAGTCGAAATTAGTATTACTTACATATAGGTTTACGAGTTAATAGAGAACATAATTTAATGTAGGTATGGAATGGAGTTAAATCCTTTTGATTCTAAGCTAGGTATATAAGGCAATGTAATGAGGGAATATGGGATTAGTCGCGGAATACGTCGGGCGAGAAAAAATTAAATTACGTGCTGGCCGATTTTAAGTAATTGTTTTGTTTTTGTTTTTCATTTGATTTGTTTCTTACAATTAAATAAAGTTTTAAATAAATTCTTTTAAATAGTTGTTGGATTGATTCAACAATAGTTTGATTTAATTCAATAATAGTTTGAAAAATATTGAAGTTAAAATTCATTATAATTAAGTTGATACTAAAAATTACTTCTGTGAATTAATTAAAATTGGTGGTTTTAAGTGAAATTATAATAATCGAAAGTGTTTATAAACAAAGTGTTTGAATCGAAGTCTTCTAAAATTCATTATATTTAAGTGAAGTGATATAAAAAAGTGACCCAGTAAATAAAGTGTTTTGTGTTCGAATTAATATTGTATTAAAATAAATTCTCTTGTTGATCTAATACAATAATAGTTTCATAAATAGTGAAATTTCCTAAAAATTAATAATACTTAAATTACGTTAAAGATTCTAAAAGTTGTAATTAAATTAATTTTCTCAAAACTGTTAGAGCAATGTGATAATAATAATAATTTAACAAATATTGAAAATTTCTAAAAATTAATAAAGTTATTTGTTTAAAGATTTTTAAAATTAGCTTCTGTGAATTAATTAAAATTGTTTAAATGAAATGTGATTTAATTCATATTTTGTGTTGAACTAAATTCATTACGAGTTTAAGAAAAATTAAATATAATTGCGTTTAAAATAATTTAGTGAAAGTTTAAAAACAGCTGAGTCTTAGTTTCATATAATTCATTTTAATACCTAGCGTGGGATTAATTTCGTCAAAGAAAAATAATAAAGCTCTAAAATATTACCAAGCGTTCGGTTTACGGATTTAATTAATAGTTAGTAAAGAGAATTACGTGAGTACAAAGAATAAAATAGGAAAATAAAACAACAAAAATTTAAATATTGTTTAATAATATCCGGATTGAGAGATCATTAAATTTGAAGAAATAGTACAAATCGGTAGATCACGAATTGAAATTAGGAAACACTAGATTGTATTAAGTAAATATTTCTAACTTAGATTAAACATTCCAGGCAGGGAAGTTCAATATTTTCTGAATCTTCATATTGGCGTGTATAACCCGTCTGGAAAATTATGAATTTGTCGGAATTCAGGTGAGTCAAATTAATATACAAGTTTTCAGGATCCCGGGGAAGGCGAGGATGGAGATATGAATTATATTTCTAATGATGTATAAGCGCACATATTATATGTATGTATATATATATATGATTATATTTACTGTTTAATATATAGGTCAATACTATACGACCGTTATCTATCATGAGTGAATGTTTTGTATACTTGATCAAAGCCGTTCTAATCAAATATTTGTGTTCAAGTACATTTTATGATACCCAGCGGGTACATCTTCCTTCATGAGATATTTTACGATAAATCTTTCCTTTCGCATTGAATTATAATTAAACTAGTACTATAGATAATTCAATTGTCTCACTCATTACCAGCACTTGACTTTTAAATATTCAAAAATACCTATTTTTTTTTCATAAATACATTTAAGTATTTATAAAAATTTCCGGTAGATACCTACCTGTATAATTGTCTTTATCGAGTTAATTCATAGTCAACAACTTCAGAACATCTTTTATAGGTATTTCACTGTGTAGTGAAATAACTTCGGCTAAAGACTTGGCCTTTACTAAGAGTATGTATGTGTGTATAGGTATATATATAAAGAAAGTGTATAATGTATCTATCAAATCTATATGGTCGTTATTTATTTTATGTTTATTTATATACAATGTTTAATATGTATATATATATAAAACCAATTATTATATTTATGTATATCTCCTATAAAAACAATTTATTTTATTAATATATACATTTTCCTAACATATAAATTCAAAACTAACGTTACTAAAATTACCAACAACCCAAACGATTTTTATTAATTCAAAGATCGTTATCATTCCAAAACAAACCAATGAATCCTAATTGTTATGCTTCCTGACGGGGGTCTCTGACACTTAATAACTGTCGCATATCTCAATGACACACTTCCTCGACTGTTATTAAAACTAGGTCAACATTCCAAACCACACCTTCTTTTATCGAAGTATGTAGATACGTATAAGTATGTATATATATATTCGAATTTCAGTACATCTTACGAAGAATAAGTACTTTAACAAACATCGACATTTAATTGAAAAATAACTATCATCTTTTGCGATGGACTATCATCTTTTAGAAATCACGTATTTGTAGTTTGCGTACATAAATATTTTTATAGCGCCATTTTCATAGAAAGATTCAATTCAAAGGCGCTCCACACCCGTTCGAACATATTGATGAATTCAACAGAACAAACAAAAACCCACATTATTAGAAATGTCAAAATAAGCATAATCATTCGTCGACAATACGTTCCCAAGTTATGTTATAAAATTAATTTTATCTTCGACTTAGGTTTTCAAGGTTCAGGCCTTGCAAATTTTGGGCTTTTTGGAGTCCTACCTTTTCTCCAAACAAAAAATCAATCTACAGTTAAATTCAAACTACATGAGATAGCAGGGTCTCATTAAATCAACCTGTCAACCAAACAAAAAGTAATCTATTATATATATTGTATTATCACTTTTACGTATATTCTTATGTAATATGTCTGAATATCTGGCACAGATTCACGACCTGTGTTGGAGATGTCAGATCCACAATTTTCTGGGAAAACTGGAGTATTGTGGATTGTAAAAACTCGTATTGTTTACATATATTTATAATTTGTACCTATCGATTGGGCAGAGATAATTGCTGATTTAAGCGTGGTTATCTCTGAACTCTTGATGCGGGGGACGGCCTTTCAACCCGGACTTTGCAAAAATTCGCAAGTATCTAATGTTGTTTGACGAGGGACGGAACCGGTTTGATCTCCTTTAAATGTAACTGTCTGGAGGACGGGAATTCGGAGGGTCTCGGACCCATGGATAAGGAAGGTGCTCTTTCCGTCGCGGTACAGGGGATGACCAATAGCGCACGAACTGAAAATTGAAGAGGTTACGTATACCGTTTGGTCAGGCTGTATGTCTGTGAAGAGAGAGTTACTGACCGGAAACGTGGTCATCTGAGTACTTTAGGGGTAGGTCTGGAGCCGAATTGCAGCAAAACAAACCGTATTCGATCTCTCGTCATAACAAAAGCTGTGTAAACTAAAAACCTAATCATGTAATTTTCCCAAATTTAGGAGAGGATGGAGATGGCGCCAAAACAAGTAAAACTGTACCTCTTAACCATGAAATTCATTGAAACTAACCCATGTAGAATAACACTTAGTACGATGAGGAAAGGCGATAATACTGTGATCATTACATTTATGTATACCAAATTTAAAATTGAAACTACGTCGTATTATATAGATCAGGAATAGTGCAATTAGTATAGCTCAGAAGCTAAGTTTTCCCATTAAAACTCACGATAGAAAAAAAATAGAAAATTTAGGGGTAAAGTTAAGAAAATGCTAGTCTTCCTATAGGAAATTAACGTAGATTGCATAGTAGGATAATAATAGAGAGTTCAGAACATTAAAGTCTAAGATAGGAATGTTAGGAATACGAATTCTGTCAATGCTATGCGAGAGTCTGCCTACGCTACAAAGAATAGGGGTTACCACAAAAAAAGGCCTTGTTTTTCCAATAGTCTGAAACAAAAAACAACACAACGTAGACTCCGGAAAAGCTTGGGAAATTGACCACATTGGAGTGCAAAATTTCCGTGAAAAATCATGAAAATCGGAAACACTCGAATGTTAGCGGCCATCACATCTTTAAAGCCTAGTGGGGGGGGGGGGCCATCTCAGCTGGCGCCGTGTGACCAGGAGTTTGTAGTAATACAAGATAGGTATATTTTCGTAACTGTTGACAGATAACGTATTCAAAATAATTAGAATTAGAAATACCTAACTAAATTTGATGTTAGCCAACCCTCAATTAAAAATACAAAAAAAAAAACTAGAAACGTTCAGACAAAAGTAGTTACGAATTACTAGCGAAGCAGTTAACAATACAAAAGAATTAGAAAACTAATAAAATTTACTAAAATTTGATGTTAGTCAACCTTCTATAAGAACTAGAAATGTTTAGACACAGAGACTTAGGAATTAAAATTGAAATGATTCACAATACAAAGAACCGGAGAGATATATTCAATCCACGAACGTTATTGTACCATTTAAAGTAGACAGACGCAGCGAAGAAAGTCACATTTAACAGAAAATCGTTTAAGTGTTCTATTCACAGAAAATAGACAAATCCCCAGAGACAGAATAAGATTATCGTACAGAAAAAATCCATTATATTGATAATTTAACAAACAAACACTTCACCAGCAAGCGAGGCAAAGCGATAAACAAACAAAAGATACTCGAAATTATACAGGCTTCCTTCGTTATATCACACTTGAAATGTATAATTAAATTATATGAACATTTCATGCCGTGATATTTACATATTATATGAAATGTTCATATTTGAAAAAACCAACGAACAGGCTGAAGCCATTATCATTGTTTATCGAATTAAGGAATTTACTGATAGGCGAGCGTGATTGATTTATGGTACTTGAGAGACGAAAATATGTCAGGAATCTCGTTTAAATAAACAACCGTGGCATTGAACCCTTAGAAGAATGCAAGTCTCATAAAAAGTAGGCCATCAATCACATTTATTACAATGAATGAACGAAAATATAGGTCAGGAATTTTAATGATGTAAATAGTCGATACGTTGAACCTTATGGAATGCAACTCTCATAAAAAACTAGGTCAGGTAGGCCCATCATTCATATTTTTTATTACATTGAATGAAGACGAATATAGGTCACTGTGTTACGTAAACAAATACGGGTGGTAATTTGACGAAGCTGGTTTTGGAGAATAGGAAACGATGCGAACATAAAATTACACTGACGAATTAAAAATATTTTGCGAATTAATAGCAGTGCAAAAAATAAAATAAATAAATAAAAATATGTGATAGTGCAAGTGATAAGTGCAAAAGTGATTGATAATAATAAAACCGTCTGATTGCTTTGAAAATAAATAAAATAAATAAATAAAAATATAAATAATTAAATAAAAATAAAAAATATAAAAATAAAATAAAAACTTGAAAAACTTATAAAACTTAAAAATTTAAATAAAATAAATAAATAATTTAAAAAGTTAATAGATTGTAATTTATAATTTCAGGTATCAATAGGAACCTCTTTCAAAAAAAAAATAAAAAAAAATTTTAATTTTACGATTATGCAAATTAAGATTTAGGAATTTAAGGATTAAATTTAAAAGCAAGGGAACATAGTTTTACCATTAGATTGTAACAAGGAAACAAGATTAGATAATAACATAAGTTTAGAAAAAAAAAAAAAAAAAATTCTTTGTTTAGGTAAGAAAAGTTTTGTTATGTTATATTATCTTGATAAATTGTCTGGTTGAGATTAAAGTTTTAGGGGTATTCATTGCACCAATTCGCTAGGGATTTTAAAATTATATTGTGTTCGTAATAATTCAACGTTGAGGAAAGGAATTATGATTAGGGATCAAAATCTTGTGTTGATAATTGTTTAGGGGAGAAATCATGTTCACTTCATATTTTAGGTTATAGGATGTTTTGTAATAATGAATAAGAGATAGACTTAACATGGTATAATAGCATAGTTACTTAAAGAAAGGGAGATGAAGGAAAGATTTGTTTGAAGCGAAGGTACGAGGAAGAAATGGGTATATTAAGGATTGTGATTGCGTGACAAGATATGAACTTATAGTTTAATTAATTAAGGATTATTTGAAAACTATTGTATTACTTGTTAAGGCAGATGTGTGTGTGAAAAAAAAAAAAAAAAAAAACCCGCGGAATCAACACAATCCTTTTAATAAACCATAAAATGAGGGACCTACGTCACATTGGAAGGGGGTCATCTTATCACGCGTGCTTGGGGCGTGATCATTTTTTCAAAAAAAAAAATTAGTTTTGATAAAGCTTCAGAGAAAGGACTTTCCATCTTACATACCAATAATGGGTGTGGGCTTTAAGAATCACGCGGAAAAGAAAATTGGAAAAAAAAATGGAAATAAACTTATTTTAAAGGTTGTGCTGACGCAGTTAATAATGAAAGACAGGAGAAAAATGACTGGGAATTTATTTATTTTCACAAATAAATAAAATGCTGAAACAGTGTTAGGGAGCGTTTCGATCAATTTTCTTACGATGGACAGACATGAATAGCGGAAAATCTTTGCAGACGTTATGTAACTATGCTCTGAGGGGGGAGATATTCTGTGGAATATGAAACTGTACCGACTTACAGTAGCTTATCAATTAAGGATAGTTTAGTCATATTTATTTGCTACGGAGGTTGGGAGATGAAAACGGATTATGAAGGGAGGGGGGAGGAATTTTCCCTAGAGGTTGTTCCAATTTTAGTTGCTAACCTTAGGAATAGGTTATCCACTATAACCGCAACAAGAGGGGGGCTGTAATGGTCTAACCATCATCATTTTCTTTTAATAGAACCCTGGAAAATATTTTTTTTTTATATGCATAACTTTCATGCTAGAAAAGCCTAAGGGAGCGACATCTATCGACTTGTGGAGAGTTTGATTACAGTGAATTATAATCCAATAATTTTGATTCATAAAACTCGTTGCAACATAAAACCACGAGATGGCAGTGGGAAGAAGACGTTCCCTCTTATAAATAAACATCACAGGATTGGGTGAAATCAACGAAAAAGTTACCAATCAAACGAGCGTTTTACATAAACAACAATTAGTGGTGACAGGACAAAGGAAATATTAATTATTTATGTGAATCGAAAGGGTTCAGATCAACGGCCTATAATGTAAACATTTCACTAGCGGTCGAACAGGACGAGAATAGGTCGTGAACTTTAAAAGGAAACAATGGGAAATGCAGAGATGAATAACCATTGAAAATGGAAGTAGAAAGTAAAAATAATATGCAAAATGTTAATTACAAATAAAAAAACTACAAAGAAATGATTTATCTTGCACGGGGAAAGGCGTGTTTGCATTAGAATTTAGACAGAAAGACGTGTCATGTAAGGCTAAGCGGAAAAACAACGAATTAGAGAAAATAATTCAGAGAACAATAGCTTCAACAGATGAAAAAGGGAAGAAACAAGAATTATACAGTATGGAAACTTCGGCAAACTTAAGAGGCGATTTAGGCGAGACTAATGTGAAATAGAAGTACAATTTTCTAATTTCAGGAACGTAGATAATTACAAGGGAGTGAAACTAGGCTGATTTTAGGTGATAAAAGGTATTAATTGAGTAGGTTCGGGACATCAGATATTATGAAAATGTAGATGAGAAATGTATCAATCAATTATAAAATTTAAACTGAAAGAATTCAATAGAAATATTGAGATATATGGACTACTACTTTGAATATAGTTCGATACATTTAGGTAAAATTTTGAGGTTGTCAATGACTAATGTAAACAAGGCGACAAGAATTGTTTATCCAAGCGATCAGATGAACATGAAATTCGGGCAATAAAGAGATAAACGAACAATTAAAAATATACAGGGAAGATAGGAATATTTATTTAAGGAAAAGTAATAAAAAATAATGGGATTTCGATTAACTCTGATTTATATCGGTTTTTTACAAAAGTAATGATTATTACCCATAGTAAACAATAATCTAATGTGATATTGAGTTAGAGTGGAATGGAGAAAGGGGAGTGGCCAGGAAAGAAGTGAACGGACTCATATCTACCAGGTTTGGGGTAGGTAAATCACAGGTAAAAACGCCAATAAATTAATACATAAAATTATTAAAGGTAGTGAAAAATCAATTAAGGATGATATCAATCGACCCGGATGAAAGTATAAGCAGACGATAGGTACATGCAAAAGGTGTAATACAGTTAGACCAGGAAGAAGCAGTGCAACACATTGAAAAATCATTCTGGAAAGGTATATTTATTAACTCAGGCAGGTGAGGTGGGGAAGAAATTATAAAGTGTTTACACCAATATTAGGATCAATTGAGAAGTGCACGAAAATATGCGTTAATCGAATATTCACATGTTAGATCAGAGAAAAACCATGTTACCATCGGAAAATTCATAAATAAAAAGATATCGCATATCAAGATAACCAGGGACTAAGGGAATTTCTAAAATAAGGAACAGCAGGGCGATCTAGAGGAATGAACTAAATTCGATCCTGGCCGGAGTGAGGAAAAGTGATGGATTCAGAGGCGGTCCAGATTTTATCTAAATATTTACATTGAAGAATTACAGTCGAAATTAGTATTACTTACATATAGGTTTACGAGTTAATAGAGAACATAATTTAATGTAGGTATGGAATGGAGTTAAATCCTTTTGATTCTAAACTAGGTATATAAGGCAATGTAATGAGGGAATATGGGATTAGTCGCGGAATACGTCGGGCGAGAAAAAATTAAATTACGTGCTGGCCGATTTTAAGTAATTGTTTTGTTTTTGGACTTAGGAAGTTTCATTTGATTTGTTTCTTACAATTAAATAAAGTTTTAAATAAATTCTTTTAAATAGTTGTTGGATTGATTCAACAATAGTTTGATTTAATTCAATAATAGTTTGAAAAATATTGAAGTTAAAATTCATTATAATTAAGTTGATACTAAAAATTACTTCTGTGAATTAATTAAAATTGGTGGTTTTAAGTGAAATTATAATAATCGAAAGTGTTTATAAATAAAGTGTTTGAATCGAAGTCTTCTAAAATTCATTATATTTAAGTGAAGTGATATAAAAAAAGTGACCCAGTAAATAAAGTGTTTTGTGTTCGAATTAATATTGTATTAAAATAAACTCTCTTGTTGATCTAATACAATAATAGTTTCATAAATAGTGAAATTTCCTAAAAATTAATAATACTTAAATTACGTTAAAGATTCTAAAAGTTGTAATTAAATTAATTTTCTCAAAACTGTTAGAGCAATGTGATAATAATAATAATTTAATAAATATTGAAAATTTCTAAAAATTAATAAAGTTATTTGTTTAAAGATTTTAAAATTAGCTTCTGTGAATTAATTAAAATTGTTTAAATGAAATGTGATTTAATTCATATTTTGTGTTGAACTAAATTCATTACGAGTTTAAGAAAATTAAATATAATTGCGTTTAAAATAATTTAGTGAAAGTTTAAAAACAGCTGAGTCTTAGTTTCATATAATTCATTTTTAATACCTAGCGTGGGATTAATTTCGTCAAAGAAAAATAATAAAGCTCTAAAATATTACCAAGCGTTCGATTTACGGATTTAATTAATAGTTAGTAAAGAGAATTACGTGAGTACAAAGAATAAAATAGGAAAATAAAACAACAAAAATTTAAATATTGTTTAATAATATCCGGATTGAGAGATCATTAAATTTGAAGAAATAGTACAAATCGGTAGATCACGAATTGAAATTAGGAAACACCAGATTGTATTAAGTAAATATTTCTAACTTAGATTAAACATTCCAGGCAGGGAAGTTCAATATTTTCTGAATCTTCATATTGGCGTGTATAACCCGTCTGGAAAAATTATGAATTTGTCGGAATTCAGGTGAGTCAAATTAATATACAAGTTTTCAGGATCCCGGGGAAGGCGAGGATGGAGATATGAATTATATTTCTAATGATGTATAAGCGCACATATTATATGTATGTATATATGTATATATATATATGATTATATTTACTGTTTAATATATAGGTCAATACTATACGACCGTTATCTATCATGAGTGAATGTTTTGTATACTTGAACAAAGCCGTTCCAATCAAATATTTGAGTTCAAATACATTTTATGATACCCAGCGGGTACATCTTCCTTTATGAGATATTTTACGATAAATCTTTCCTTTCGCATTGAATTATAATTAAACTAGTACTATAGATAATTCAATTGTCTCACTCATTACCAGCACTTGACTTTTAAATATTCAAAAATACCTATTTTTTCCATAAATACATTTAAGTATTTATAAAAATTTCCGGTAGATACATACCTGTATAATTGTCTTTATCGAGTTAATTCATAGTCAACAACTTCAGAACATCTTTTATAGGTATTTCACTGTGTAGTGAAATAACTTCGGCTAAAGACTTGGCCTTTACTAAGAGTATGTATGTGTATGTATGGGTATATATATATATATATGTATGAAATGTATAATGTATCTATCAAATCTATATGGCCGTTATTTATTTTATGTTTATTTATATACAATGTTTAATATGTATATATATATAAAAACCAATTATTATATTTATGTATATCTCCTATAAAAACAATTTATTTTATTAATATATACATTTTCCTAACATATAAATTCAAAAACTAACGTTACTAAAATTACCAACAACCCAAACGATTTTTATTAATTCAAAGATCGTTATCATTCTAAAACAAACCAATGAATCCTAATTGTTATGCTTCCTGACGGGGGTCTCTGACACTTAATAACTGTCGTATATCTCAATGACACACTTCCTCGACTGTTATTAAAACTAGGTCAACATTCCAAACCACACCTTCTTTTATCGAAGTATGTAGATACGTATAAGTATGTATATATATATTCGAATTTCAGTACATCTTACGAAGAATAAGTACTTAACAAACGTCGACATTTAATTGAAAAATAACTATCATCTTTTGCGATGGACTATCATCTTTTAGAAATCACGTATTTGTAGTTTGCGTACATACATATTTTTATAGCGCCATTTTCGTAGAAAGATTCAATTCAAAGGCGCTCCACACCCGTTCGAACATATTGATGAATTCAACAGAACAAACAAAAACCCACATTATTAAAAATATCAAAATAAGCATAATCATTCGTCGACAATACGTTCCCAAGTTATGTTATAAAATTAATTTTATCTTCGACTTAGGTTTTCAAGGTTCAGGCCTTGCAAATTTTGGGCTTTTGGAGTCCTACCTTTTCTCCAAACAAAAATCAATCTACAGTTAAATTCAAACTACATGAGATAGCAGGGTCTCATTAAACCAACCTGTCAACCAAACCAAAAAGTAATATATCATGTATATTGTATTATCACTTTTACGTATATTCTTATGTAATATGTCTGAATATCTGGCACAGATTCACGACCTGTGGTGGAGATGTCAGATCCACAATTTTCTGGGAAAACTGGAGTATTGTGGATTATAAAAACTCGTATTGTTTACATATATTTATAATTTGTACCTATCGATTGGGCAGAGATAATTGCTGATTTAAGCGTGGTTATCTCTGAACTTTTGATGCGAGGGACGGCCTTTCAACCCGGACTTTGCAAAAATTCGCAAGTATATAATGTTGTTTGACGAGGGGACGGAACCGGTTTGATCTCCTTTAAATGTAACTGTCTGGAGGACGGGAATTCGGAGGGTCTCGGACCCTTGGATAAGGAAGGTGCTCTTTCCGTCGCGGTACAGGGGATGACCAATAGCGCACGAACTGAAAATTGAAGAGGTTACGTATACCGTTTGGTCAGGCTGTACGTCTGTGAAGAGAGTTACTGACCGGAAACGTGGTCATCTGAGTACTTTAGGGGTTGGTCTGGAGCCGAATTGCAGCAAAACAAACCGTATTCGATCTCTCGTCATAACAAAAGCTGTGTAAACTAAAACCTAATCATGTAATTTTCCCAAATTTAGGAGAGGATGGAGATGGCGCCAAAACAAGTAAAACTGTACCTTTTAACCATGAAATTCATTGAAACTAACCCATGTAGAATAAAACTTAGTACGATGAGGAAAGGCGATAATACTGTGATCATTACATTTATGTATACCAAATTTAAAATCGAAACTACGTCGTATTATATAGATCAGGAATAGTGCAATTAGTATAGCCTAGAAGCTAAGTTTTCCCATTAAAACTCACGATAGAAGAAAAATAGAAAATTTAGGGGTAAGTTAGGAAAATGCTAGTCTTCCTATAGGAAATTAACGTAGATTGCATAGTAGGATAATAATAGAGAGTTCAGAACATTAAAGTCTAAGATAGGAATGTTAGGAATACGAATTCTGTCAATGGTATGCGAGAGTCTGCCTACGCTACACAGAATAGGGGTTACCACAAATAAGGCCTTGTTTTTCCAATAGTCTGAAACAAAAAACAACACAACGTAGACTCCGGAAAAGCTTGGGAAATTGACCACATTGGAGTGCAAAATTTCCGTGAAAATCATGAAAATCGGAAACACTCGAATGTTAGCATAGGGCTAGACGTTACACGCTGGCCAAGGAGGAGAAAAACCTCAAATTGAAAGGAAAACTACAAAGAGTTTTCCAATCACATTAGTTAGGAAAATTTAAGGCAGCAGTAGAGGAGTCATCTTAAATCGGTGGCGCGAACGAAAGTCTATTGCTAAATTAAATCATAAACGAAGGAAGGACGGGCCATCACATCTTTAAAGCCTAGTGGGGGGGGGGGCCATCTCAATACTCACCTAAACCTAATGATCTTTTTTTAATCAAAAAGTATAGTAAATATCTAGTACGGATTAGAAGTAATTTGTGTATTTTTATTTTACATTATGAAATACACGCCATTAAAGGAATTGATCTTTCGCGATGTCAGAGGCACCTTTAACAATTATTTGGGGGTTAACGGTGATTTAAAAAAAAAAGTCTTACCCCGTCTGCTTTCAAAATATAATAAAATATATAATTAAAAATTGAAAAAATATATTCTTTAATATAATCATAATGGCTTGTATATAAATTAAATTAAAAATGGTCAATTTACGTTGGAATACAAGTTTGCCGTACATAATTTAAAATATCAACCCGAATAAACGTTTTCTTTTCTTTTCTTTTTTCTTTTTATATTTATATTCACGTAATCATATTTACTTGGCAAGTATGTTTATATATTTATAGATGTATTTTTTTAATACAATAAACCCGCAATTAATTTTCTAAGTTGCCTCTAAAATTATTAAAATTGATTTTTTTTGACATATACTTCATAATTTAAAACAAAAATTAAGAAAATACTTCTCATCCGCACTAGATATATATTTAACTTTAAATAAAAAAATAGGTCATTCAGTTTGGATGGGTATTTTGGCCACGAATCCAAAATTAAGTTTATATGTATGAAACAGATAGCGCAGTCGTTCCTCTTAAGCCTAGGGAAAAGAAATTTTCCTTAAAAAGAACCAGAATTGGCTTCCAGATCGTTGATCATTCGGCGATTATAATGGAACTGAACAAAATTCACCAAATTCGACAATAATAAATGTACGTAGCACAAAACTAGGCAATAAATATTACGATATTATTGATACAATTAGTGTCATCTGTTAAATTTCTCCAAATCACTGACATCAGAATTAATAGATTTGCCCTAAGTACGGTTTCGACGGCTGGAGTCAAAGGTCACGTGATACTCATTTTGGCTCCAGCTTTGGTCCACCGCCGTCCACGTTTGTTTCGCGTGATTTTGACTGCGGTAAGCAAATTGCAAGACATTTATTAAAAGGGTCAAGATAAATATTCGGTTTTTGAAAAAGAGCGGAACCTTTTTACTTAGTTCGTATCCCGCCACTTTTATTTTGGTTTCTTCCCCTTGCGTGTTAGAACATCTCTATGCATTATTTGCTCTTCCTTTTTCCAAATCAAACATAGAGAACTCCACACTCATATTAAATGTCCGGCTCAAAAACTAACAAAAAGTTAAGGTTTTCACAAACCGGTACTAAGGTTAATTATATATGTAAGATAACGCTCAAACTATGCGCTTATTTAGTTCTAATTTCATTCACAATAATTTGCCAACGCAATTCTACTTATTTAAACTTCAATTCGATATGCAATAAAGCAAAATACTTTCTCAAGTCAACTTTCTAATCTTCCATTTGATGATAAAAGTTGCACAGAGTTTCTAAGTTCCATAAAAGTAGGTGGAAATTCCGTTCGCAGCAGGAGTAGTAAAACAGTTTCACAGTTCTATGGGGTTTGGTCAAATCCTCAGTCGTAAAGTTCAATATAATCACGTGGTTAAATGTCGCGAGGGTTCCGATGGAGAGTTCCGCGCCGTTAGAGGAAACATTAGTACCGCAGAGTGCAAGGGGCTCGCATTACACGTACAATCTTGGAATTGGATTACTTCTTTGTAGGTTTATTATAAGTATTGTATGGTCTACGTTGGCAGTTATGAAAATCTTGTAATTTGAACAATGCAGGGTATGAAAACTTTTATGAAGTTTTACACGAGGATTCGGATTTTCAGCTTGTTTGCCACATATATTTATTAATTTGTTTGAATTTCTGGGTTTTTAAACGAATTTTAAAACATTACGTAAAGAGCTATCAAAAATTACAACTATCTCGTATATATTCTAAACCATAAAGTAATGAAGAATCTTATTCTAACGTTTAACGGTGACATAAAAAAGAAAACCAAAACAATATTATTACACAAATCATTAACACTACATTATCTGACCTACAATATTACACATTAAAGGATTCGTCAAAGTCCTGGTATAGATGACACGTTACTGTATAAATGGAGTCATCAAATACATCAACAACACCTCCAAATCTGTTGCCCAGATCATGCATTTTATTGGTTAATGAATGCGATCGATAGTTGGTTCTTGTGTTGATCCTCGTCGGTAAATTTAATTTAATAATGGCGAGGATGGCAGAGCTGTTAATTAGGTTGTTAATGATTTTATTTAATACAATTAGGTCTGACATAACTCTCCTGTCAAGCAGCGTAATCAGATGCAATTGAGTCATTAAACTCACATAATTAATATTTGCAAAAGTAATTTTGAGTTTAAAATTTATATACTTAAGAAATTTGTGCTGAACCCGTTCTATTTTGTTAGAGTGTATTTTATAAAAAGGAGACCAAAAAGGTGAATTATACTCCACTTAACTTCCAACTAATGAAGTGTAGAGCTTTCTCATACAATCTAAGCACTTGAAATCTATTAAAGTTCTGCAAAGGAAGCCAAGCATTTTTAAAGTTTTGTTGATTATATCGTTAATGTGTGTAATTAAAGTCAAGTTTTTTTAGGGAATATATACCCAGATCCTGAATTTGTGACATTGCCGTTAATTATATTGTTTTTTATTATATTACACAAACAGTGCTAATCGGTCATCGGTCGAAGGCGTTCGCCACATGTGCTTGTTAAAAGACCTTTGCCTGATAAAAGTGTCGCAGAGTGAATGATTTACAATGTTATTCGTTGAACTATGGTGATTGTAAACAATATCGTAAACGACCGAGCTAGACAATTCAAACTCAAACTTTATGGTGAATGTGCTATTTTGGAGCCTTTAATAGCTGCAAAGATATAATTGTATAACCTTGAACGTTGCACCACAATCGCAATCTGCAAATTAGATTTCGTGGCTACCGAGAAAGGCATTAAAAGGAAATAAAAACATTTGACAAGAAGATCTTCTGCTATCACGGCGACCTGAGTTCTGACCTCCAGTTCACTGAGCAGATCCGGTGCATCGTGCGGCCCACGGACGTGCCCGACAAAGCTGCTCTGCCACCTGCTGTGGCCCGACCCCGACAAGGATACCACCGGCTGGGGCGAGAAATAGACGACACGCTGATGTACTCTTTCCAGATCCTGAAGCCGGCTGACGAGCGCCACCAAAGAAGATTGGAAGAAAGGATCAGTACCCCCGGCCCCAGTCCCCACCCGCCGCCCAACTTCACATAACTCCTATCATTTGTATTAGCGTCTTGCAATATATCATAAGAAATAAATACAGTTAGATTCTTCTTTTTTCTTTTTTTTCAATTAAACATGTATGAAAACTTAGACCAAGCCGTATTTAATTTTTATAATCTAACTGCATCTCTTTATATGGTCTATAAATAATGTGTGATGATAGTGTCCAAAAAAAAAAATTAATTAATATAGGAATAATGTAAGAATAGGAAGTAAAATTTGTAGAGCGCCCTTGAGGTGATTTTTCACAAAAACGGCGCTATAAAAATCATCCGATTATTATTATTATCTTACTCACTTTTATTATGTACTCGTAAACTAGTTTTTTTTTTAAGTAAAAGTATCAATTTAGCTTTCTTTTCCATAAGTTCGTACGCTTTGCTTTGTGTTTTGTAAAACAGAACAGACATTATACCGTAACTCTGATTATATTATCAGCTTCTTATTACTCTTTTGATCTATTATTACATACCTATTAATGCATCCCTTTTCTTAAAAACATTGATGAATTATTTATCTGAATTCGGTTTCCATCTTAGATACCCTGATTAATATTGAAGTACTCATTTTCTTTATTCTTTACACAAACCATGTCCGTATCATACTTGGATTTCTAAGAACTGTTAATATCATCTTCGATTAATTCGCACATATTTTTGGCTGCTACCCTTTTATCGTGGTATAACCGATTGGGGTAGTCGTCGTAGCTCAGTGAATTAGAGCGCAAGGTCCCAGATAGACAATGATGTCCTGGGTTTGAGTCTCAGCTGCTACCCGTTATATTTTTCTTTTCTTTGTCTTTACGTTTTCATGTTTCATTTTGAGAGTTGTTAATGTTATCTTCAAAGATTATTTTTTGTTAGATTTTTATAAGATGGTTTATAAATTATTTTTGAATAGATTTGTAAACGTCAAATTATCTGTAAATGTTCAAGTACATTATTAGTTGTTGAAGAAATCCATCACTTTATGGCGTGATATTATTCATAGATACTGACTAAAGAAGGACGAGCTAATCAAAACTAGTTGATTTAATGTATACTTATAAAATGGTGAAAAACTAAATATCTTTTTCAATACCTAACACCTAAAAAGTATGTGAATATTGTATTTTTTTTCAATTAAATGTTAATCAAATTTAATAATGTTGTTATTAAGTTCTGCAAAAATTAAAATTTTTATTGTTGTGACAGCTATTTCTTTTTTTAAAATAAAATAATTATTTTTGTTTGGAAGTTTTAATTTACCATGTACTTTTGCTATTTTTGGATCAATAAATTCGTTACCGGTTTCGACACAACCATGCCATTGACGAGCGTTTTCTTTAAAGAAACATTAGAAATTAACAAAAAAATTAAATCTGAAATTAATTTAGTAAGCAAGATAATAGCTCCCTGTAAATCACCTTTACTAACCATGTTTCCTATTAACTTTGACTCCTCCCACCACCCACCCCCCCCCTCCAAATCACCACTCCCTCTACCCTCACCTAATGTCTGTACTTGTCTAATTTAAGTTAGTTTTAAGAACGCTCGTCAATGGCACGGTTGTGTCGAAACCGGTAGCGAATTTATTAATCCAAAAATAGCAAAAGTACATGGTAAATTAAAACTTCCAAACAAAATGTCTAGAAATTGCTATATAGTGAATGCCGAAAAAATACGAGAAATTAAAATAATTAAAATTCTTTATTCTAACTAAATCGGTTTTACCGGTAATAAATAATTGTAAACACCGTTCAAATTAGAATGGGATGTGGATTAACCTCAGTTTTAAAATGACCTTAAACGCTGTCACTATAATAACAAATGAAATACTTCCAGAACTTAATAATAACATTATTATATTTGATTTACATTAATTTCCTAGAAAAATTAAATGGAGTTCTACAAATTTAACACAGAAATAAATAATAAATATTCAATATTAATATTATTAACAATCAAAAAACCTATCTTACATCCCCATTTAAATATGTTTCCTTTCACCCCTCCCTCAATCTCAATCTCTTCCCCCACTCTTTACTAATCCCACTCTGACACTTATTATGTATGTTCTGACATAATTTTGTAATATTGTTTCGTATATACTTTGCTCTGACGATGAAACGGTTGTTCCGAAACTGGTAAGCGTGAAAAATAAATGTGGTTAAAACAAAGTTTGATTGTTTCATTAGAATAAATATTCATATTAAAAATATGTCTTTATCGTAGTAACCATGAAAATTCTCGATAAGAGAACTCATTCAGTTGCTCAAAACCAATAATAAGGAGGACAATAAAGGGTCTTAATAATGAGAGTTAACAAAAGCTTCAATAAAAATAATATAAAAAGACACCGTCGATTTCAGTCAGTGAACTTGAGTAGGGTATTCCTATAAAAACCTTTGAAGCGCAAGGATTTAAATTCATTCAATCCGTTTGTTTTGATTTTTCCATTGAATTTCAGTAGATATCCTTATATTTGTAACAGGACTATTAGATGTTCAAACACGGATAAATTCGGATCATTATAGAAAGGCTCTCATCATTAAACGAAGAAAATATCCTGATTAGATGAAAAGAGGTCTTAGGATAAAAAAGAAGACTGACTTCAATCATCCTTTCACTAATGGCATTGTCGTAATATCTGACAACTTCTGACTGGAATATAATTAAGAGAAATCTATCCAATTACTTCGCAGTTAAATTGCAAGTATCAATTAAATACAAACGGTAAAGTGAATCGCACTTATTACCGGGATAACTGCCGTGACAGAGCGGTTAAGCTGCCACACTTACAATAATTATACATCGAAGACTTTTTGGGGCCGACAATTATATACTCGTATATATTTTTTTTGTTTTTTTTTTTGCAAAATTTTTTATTGTAAATTAATTAATTTATGAAAACTGTACAATTATTTTTTTTGGAGCCGAGGGTTTAAACTCTCGGCCATGGAGGTCGTTAAATTTGTGTTGCGAATTTAAAACTATTGTTCGAACAAGGAAAGCGTTCTTCTGAAACAGGCCGATGTTAATTTTATTCCCAGGAAAGAAATATTGATTTCATTTACAAGGATGTTAAAATAAATGTATTTTCATTCTGTCACATAAATTCACATTCGGAATAAGACGTAGGGCTCAGGTTAGCCTGCTGGCTCGCTGGTAAAAGTAACTTTTAATACAAATATGTGTACGGTATAATAATTACCCTCCAAGGCAAATATTTGACAAACCTTACTGATATTAACCGTGTACTGACGGGGGTCGGGAAGGACGAAAACGGAGGAAATTAATTAAGTGAATGTTTCTGAGAAAGTACTGCTTATATTATACGAACCGATTATTCATATGTGATGTTATATACCTATTTTTTAGGATTTAGGTATTATTAAATAGATGACATTTATAGAACTAACTAACTAACCAACACGCCGTTTCCTCACAGGGTTAGGCAGTGAGAATGCACCACCACACAATTCCGTTTTGACATACACTTCTAATTCCATTAACATTATTTAGTCTCTCAGAAGCTGGGCGGACTGTACAGAGCCCACATAAACTTTAATAGTAAACAACTGTTGATTAATTAATTAATTTAATAAGGTTATTATGAAGTTCTACGAATTAAACACAAAAAATAATTAATAATTCGTTTGATAGATTCGCCTATCTTAACAAACGGTTTGCAATCTCTAGGGCACAGACGTCAGGCGGGAATGGTGTCCTTGTTCTATCGGTATATAATGGGATACTTTAAGGAACTAGCGTCATTGATCCCTTCGGCACCGGTGGAGAGTCGGGAAACATGTCAAACACGCGCCCTATATTTTTACACGGTTGACATTTGTCATTTGAGAACTGTGTCATCTTTGTGGATGCTGTGTGGATGGTCTTTTAGCTCTTGAACATAATATAATAAATCCAATAAACAATATTGAAGACATATGATAAAGATATAATATAATAAAAACATCAAACAATATTGAAAACCTGTAAAAAACACATAGTATAATAAATACATAAACAATATTAAAGACATATAATAAAGAATACTAGACTCAAATTGCCTTCCGAGTTGATTTAAATGGAAGCCGGTGTGCCTTTGACTTACTACCTTTCGTTCTTGCCCAAGATCCAATGAAAATACAGCGCTCCGTCTCTCTTACAATGCCTGCATTATAGCCATTCCATTTCATCACAAAGAAATGTTAATAGTATTAGATATTTTGAACCCCAAATGCCGAACTTTTGGAACCCATCACAGTTCTTGTGTTCTTCTTTATTCTATGGAAGAAAATGATAATAAAATAGGCATTCCAAATATTCAATGCGTATTCATAACCGACCTTGAAAAACTACACGTAGCCTACTTTTATGTATGATGTATAGGTACATATATTTGTATTTTATGATATATATTTTTTCACTAATGTTCCTTATTCTATTATACTATCTCAGTTTAACGAAAAACTTTTTTTTTCTTTACAGAATGGAACGTTTTTTGTTATCTCGTTGTTTAAAAAAGCTCAAAGTGAGCTTTCTCCTCAGTCTATTTTATAATAGAATATAATCAGTACCGGCGCCATATTATCGCCGCGGCACAGCTTCAGGAAATGTATATATTTATTAATTATGATCATCAAAGGGAAGTTAGTGGGGCAATTAATGAATTCAGTAATTAGAGGAGAAATGAGCCAAAGGGAAACTTTAGTACCGAACTCAATGAAAGATTTAGCTTTAAATTCATGAAAAGGTTCTCAAATTGAGTGATAGTATTTTTAATTGAATAAATTTTAAATGAATTTCGGAGTAGAAGTTACTCTCAGTATAAAAATCGTCGGAACACTTCAAAATATAAACCGCCTTTCTCTAAGCTTCGTCTATTTCCACACGATGTTCAGCAAAATAATCAACTTTCTACGGGCTCCCGGCTGATGGGACTTTTGTCTGGAACGCCAATATTCCATGATGATTGCTAACAGTATGTGTTTTTTTTACAGTAACTCTACACAGGTGCCCTGAGGGAAATAATTTCCGTTCAGGACTATATCGTTTTTAGGGATGCTGTGTGGAGGGTCTTTTAGAGGATAGGAAGGAGTGAACTTGGATCTTGAAGACACCCATGTTGTAGGATGGAAGAAATACAGAGAACACAAGAACGAGTCGTAGAAGCGACATGTTCTCATGTAACAAATGTCAACCGTGTGCGCGTTGGGCGCACGTTTGGCGTGTTTTCCGACTATGCAGCAGTGCCGAAGGGATCAATGACTTTAGTTCCTCAGAGTATCTTCCATTAAAATACCGATAAAATAAGGACAGCATTTCCACCTGTCGTCTGTGCTCCAAAGATTGCAATCCGTTTGTTAAAACATGCGAATCTATCAAATGGACCGCCCGTTTCTGCAGAGAGTCAAGTGTTTTTTTTTAGATATTGTGGGGCTCCCAACCAGAGGTGGCTGCCAAATTCTACAGTGGGGCGCAATTGCAATTTGTATATGGTCAGCAGTTGTGTACTATTGATATGTGTTCGAGTCGATTGCGGTATTTTTCGAGTAACATTTGACCGGGAATTAATTTTGAATGTGCTGGCAATTTACATGTTTTCCCCGCTCTCTGTTCACCGCCCCTTCCTGCTTTTACTCTAGTCATTATTATACTTTGAACTACCGCCAGTGCAACTGTTAAAACAAATCAATTTGTACTTTTGCAAGCATAACATAACATAATTACGAGTGAAGTACCGCAGAATACAATAAAATTTAATGAAATGCATTCATACCAATTCCCGAAAATTGTAAGTATCTTTTATACAACGTTTTACTAGTGATTAACATCGAATTATTATTCAGATCAAAAGGTAATAAAACCTACCTACAGATATAAAATGCAATCGGTCTAGGACTCTATGTCCAGATGGAAATCATGAATGATGTTCAAACGTGTCAAGAATGAACGAAGTATGTATGAAGAATGAGCTAATGATGAATGTAGTTAAAAGTAGTGTTTGAAAGAGGGAGTACGAGAACAGTGTACATAACGAATTAGAGGTTTCCAACCTTATTTGTGTCACCACCCACTTTAGGACTATATTTTTCACCGTTTCTCCTTATTAGTGAGAAATTATCTAAAAATTAATGTAGTTTAAAGTTATGTTTGAAATATAGGTACGAGTATGTATTTAAATTTAAATGCGATGAAATCTAAATTTATACAGGACTGAGAGATAATAACTCTCATGTCCGCGGTTGACTCTATTCCCCAGAAAGATCTTTTCATCACTCCTGCTATCCATTATGATAGCCCTTTGCTCTTGATTAATATGTATGTACATATTGATAAAGAACTGACACGTTGGGGGCCAGTGATAAAGAAAGCAGGAAGATTAAGTCACCTTTAAGCCAGACGCAATGACTGACTCAGGGTTCCACCAGGATAGCTCAGTAGGTAAGAGCATCACAGCTCTTGTCTGCAAAGTCGTGAATCGGCACAGCCTCATGCCGGCTCAGTAAAAAAAGGGTACTCAACAACCAAAGAAAAAGCTGTGAGCTTTCTAAACAGGGTTTATTTTACAGGAAGGCGATCAAGTAGTACATACGGGGATTAAAATAACGATGGGGAGTACATAACCTATCTGAGGTTCAAATATCTCTCTCTCGCTCTGGTGAGTCTAAAATCGGATAAATTACTTTTAGAATAGTGGTTTGCAGGACATAAAAACAGGAAATAGTTTACAGCTTACATATATCAAACGGTGTCTGTCACGCGGCTCCATCGCAAGAGGTGACGCCGAGGAACGCTGAGTCCCACTCCTGTGACTCGCAGGAAGTTAATACACTGGTCACTGACTTTACTAATTAGGTTTATGCAAAGACAATGAGTTTACAATGTACTAAAAACATGGAAGGCAAGATGACGCCAGAAACCACGCAGGGCGATTTTTTCGGGGTATATAGTCAACCGCGGTCATCATAATTATTATCTCTCAGTCCCAGTGTACAAATTTAGATTTCATCTACATTGAAATTTAAATATAACATAAATTAATTAAAAAATAATTTGTATTCACCACTTAATTAATATGCACATATCTACATGTTCAGAAAGCGATGCTTTCTTCATCAGATAATAATAATAATAATAATAATACTTGGACGATTTATATAGCGCCGTTTTTGTGAAAAATCACCTCAAGATCAGATATATAAAAGTGTGATAATTTTTCTATTAAAATACTGTTTTTTGTTGAATTGCGTTCAAATCTGCCTTGCATTTGTTGAGTTTACTTATCCTTGATTACTTTGCAGAAAACAAACACTAATAATCTGACAGGATTAGCGAAATTGGATTGTATTAGCATACAACAAGCATGTTCTTCGCCGTCACGTGTTTATTGACAGTTGGGGAATGTAAACATTATCATCCGTATAAGATGCTCTGTCTACACATTTGCATATTGGAATAATCGTGGGAGCAATTCGAGATGTTGTTTCGGGGGATTAATAATAAAATACAAAAAGGAGCAAGGATCTCGGAAGATTTAAGTGAACAACTGTTTATTATTCCGTGGAAATAAAACAAGTTTAAGCAGTCACAGACCGACCTCAATTGAGAAAAATAAAGCTATTACTGTTTTGTAGAGTAAGGCTATGGAAAATTTGAGCAATTACCTGCTTAGTTAATTTCTAAGGGTTTACGTTAGCTTATAAAATAACTCCGTAGTCGAGCGGTTATTATACTCTGTTATGAATCTAGAAGTCGCAAATAAATTTACTCTTTTGATTTGCTTGATTTTATTTAAATTAATAATTAAAAAAAATATATTATTTCTAGTAAGAATTTATTTATGAATATTTTTTATTTTTTAAATTATTTTTTAATTATTCCTTACCGACTTTCATCATTTGTTGCTAATTTTCATTTATATTTGAATTTGTTCTATTTGCTTATTATTTGTCTATATTTGACAGCATTTTTAACATATTGTTTATCTTGATGAGGGGAACTTTGCTTCTGAAATATGTAGATATTTATATATTAAAAACAGAGGTTTAAATAAAGTAATTATTGTAATTTAAAAATAATATCAATAACTCGAAGGAGACACGAAAAATTAAAAAAAAACCTACGGTATTGACTGAGAACCTCTATTACATTCGAGACTTGCATCTCTATCAATTGAGCTCACGAGACCTTTTTGATTTCCGTCATTTCTATGAATTTCTTGTCCAGAACTTACATCCTCTTCTTCAGTCGCTTCTTCATTGCTGAGGATCGTGACCCCCACTCCAATCTCCTTGATGTAGAAGGCTTATCCACGATTCTGCATTGCGCGGAGAGCTGCGGACACCGACGATCCGGACGCCTGCGAAATTTGGTTACTTCAATGCATCGGTTACCTTCCTCTGCTTGTCTCACCTTCCACTTTGCCAGCCTTTGCCTTTTTCATCTCCAGGTTGAAGTTCTCGTTTCGTGAGCAACATGTCCAAAGAATCTGACGCTACGCTGTAGGCAAACAGTTGATAGCCTATTCTGGATGTCTAGCCTTTCCGGAAATGATGTATTAGTGCGCCTGGCTGTCCATGGAAACCTAAGCATTTTCCTACAGCACCACATTTCTTTTCGCTGGTAATTCTTATCCATGTTTTCACGATGTAAATAATTATGGGGTAAGTCAGCTCCCGGACGCGTCTCATCTTGGCGATCTTAGTTACGCCTCTATAACTCGATATTTTTTTGTATTTTACTCTTGGCGTCTTTTGTCATGCAAATCCATGGTTTCACAAGCTCATTTATCACTTATAAAAGAGCTTAGGTTTATGAAGTTATTCGCCGTTTCTAAGTCTATAAGAGCATTTGTTCTTACAAAGGTGTTTGCCCGTCGATCAACATTAGTATTCACATTTTCACATAGTTATTCAATATGTGTTACGGCGGATTGTAACATAAAGTGGGACCTACAAATTTCCAACCTCTGTAAGTGCCTTTGAGCCATTGTATAAAAACTCTATTAAGTAAAATTTTATGTGCAATAAAAACAATGTAAGTAATTTATTTGCCTCTAGCAGAATCGACCATAAGGTATGGTATAACCTCTTGCGGACACTCGTGTAAGAGCAATATAAAATATTTACAGCTGATTCAAAACGCCATTGTAAAGTTGCTACTAAGTAAAACAGTTTTTAAGCAAAGGCGAGACATTGATATCATATACAAATCAATTAATTTTTGTTTATCTGTTTGTGCTCTTTTGTTGCAAAAAATAAACTGCAAGAAATTTTCTGACAGTCCGTTTAAAGCACTGGTGGATCATGTACACAATACACGATTCACACAAAATGTAGGAATAATAGTACCAATATTTCAAAATAAATATGGTTAATGAATCCTTGAACCATTGTACAATTTATATTTAACTAGTTGCCATTCGAATGTAGAAAACAATTGCTCTATGACGAAATTCTCACTGATGTTAAGGTGTAACCTTTTGGAAAGTAACCCTGTGGATTGATGGTAACAAATACGACGGTCTCCTTAATTGTACATCACCTTAATATCTGCTGTATTTGCGCTATTTTTCTCTTTTTTACATTGTTTACTAAACAAAATATGATGTTCTCCTTGATTGTATACCTCCTTGATAGCTGCGGGTATCTTTAAAATTATTTATTATTATATTAAGTTTAAATAAAAACAGAGATATCATAATGGAGACAGAGAAAGTGAGGAAAAGAGACAGCACGATAGGGTAGAACAGGACAGAGCATCACAGTGGGGGGGGGGGTAGTGCGGTAGATAGAGAGGTAGGGGGAGGGGAGGGGAAGAAAGGGAACATCCTTAAAATCGGACTTTGGGTTAAATCTAATTGTTTATTTAAAATTTGGCATATATTATTTTTATTTGATTTTGATATTTCTAATGCTTCTAAGTTATTAAGGCCCAAGCCTATACTATTTTTATGTATTAATTGTACTCCTGTACTTTTATCAAAATTATGGTTAGTATTAATTAAATGTTCGGCGATTTCTGAAAAACCTATACTTGTTAAGCATCTAATATGTTCTTTGACTCTCCCCCCGTCTGTGATGCTCTGTCCTGTTCTACCCTATCGTGCTGTCTCTTTTCCTCACTTTCTCTGTCTCCATTATGATATCTCTGTATTTTAATTTTAGTTTATATGTGTACATTCCTGAAGAAGGTTGAGTCCAACCGAAACCGGTCGAATGCATAAATATGTATAAAAATAAAGTGGCTTAAAACAAAAACATTTTTCATTTAAATTATAATGTCAAGCTACAAAGTGATTGCTTCCTTCGAAAAATTATATTAAGTCTTTCCTCATCGTAACAAAACTCTACTACCACTGTTTATTTCTCAATTTGTTTAATACTTGCTGATATTTTGATATTTTTATAATTTATTATTTAAATCGAGATTATGTAATTGGACTCTATTGTCTCAATAACAAAACTGTTATGCTGTTTTCATTTTTTTAATATGCTGATCACAACATGCATGCACCTATATTGTTCTAATTTTGCGCTACATTTGTAGATGATTGTTATTTATTGTTGTGTCATATAATATTGTTGAACTCAACTACTGCTGACAAGCTACTTGCAGTGGCTTAGCGGGTACAAGTTCCCATTGTATGTAATTAATATTATACAATAAAAAAATACATAAATAAGAAGAAAAAAAATTTATGGACTTTGAGAAAACGGCTCCATAGCTATTGTAAGGTACGCTTTTAAATGGACGTTTCACAGAATAAAAATCAATTAGTTATAAATAAAAACGCATTAATGATTGATTTTTATCTTTCAATATTTTCTGTGTGGTGAACATCTCTCTTTAGTAATAAATGTATTCGTGACTTAGATAGATTATCCTCATGATTTATTTAAATGTAAGCTTAAACGAAATTGCTCGTACAATTTAGCTGATGGATGAAAGAGGAAGAAATGTTTCCATTAGTTTTGGAAAATAGAGTTGTGCTATTTTGAACAGTTCATTATTGACAGGGAAAATAAATTACGAATAATTAAGTCTCTAGATAGTTCACTTTAAAACAAAGTTGTAAAAGATGAAAATCATTTAACAAAGACATAATCGAAATCGGAAATGAAGTCCGTTACCTTTTTATTATTTGTGTCTTTTTGTTTCATATTTCATTTGAGATTTGTTAATATTATTTTAAATAATTTTAAAGCATTACAAAGTGCGTTATACTTCCTTCCTATAATACCTTCAATAAGTTATTACATTTTTTTAATGATAATCCTAGACTCGTAGAAAAAGTCAATAGATGTCCCATATAAATAAAAATCGGGTAGGTATATCCGAGACACTATCTAGAATGCAATTAATTTAAGGTAGAATCTTACAATCAATACAAAAAATAGCAAACAAAAATATATGGGATTTAATTGATTGTGATATTAACGAAATTTCACAAAATATAAAACAAAAAGTTCCGATAAACAACTTTTTAGTAGTTTGACTAACGGGTGCTTGTCATTCAAAACCATATACTAAATTTACAATCGAGCTACTTATATAATACATGCATATCTAAATACTACAGTAAAAGCATATGCAATAAACTTATAATACAAATATTTCGTAATAATCTCACTAAAAAAAAAAATCTAATTACATCCATAAATATAAAACAAAATAAAAACACAAATAATAACGAAAAAACAAACAATCGAAAACAAAGTTTGATTGCTTCATTTAAAAATACGTGTAATCGGTTTTTGTACACACGCCGAACTTTTGACGTTTAGCTTGTTTTCTTTCCCTTGCGTGTTGGGACTCTCTATATTTTATTTGCCTTTTGGTTTCCACTTAATCAACAGCATTTCGTCTAACTTCTCACATTGTCACCAAAGTAAATAATGCCTTCTTAAAACCATCAATAAATCTCACCCACATTCAAAGAGAGTTCACCACCCCAACCTAAAGATTGTTACTATTATTACATGTGTCAATCTTGACGGTACAATTAAGGGTGTGAGTTCACAGGGTGTGTGGTGAATGCCTAAAGATGCGCGATTTAGTGCCGTGCGAAGGCATTTGAATATATGCAAATAGCTTTGTCTGGGCGTTCTGTTATCTCGGCTCCGTACTAAATAATGGGCCAAGGAGCCTATGTGCGGCAGGCAGGAGGTGCCTATTTGACTATCTGAAGTCTTCCAAGATATCTTAATTAGTGTGTGTGTTTTTTTAAACTTTTTAAGTGATATTTATTTATTTATTTTGCAAAATCAGTTATAAATAAGACCAATACAATGCAAAAGCGATTAAAAAATTACAAAAAACAGTGTTAGTATTGAATTTTTTTATTTACGGACCAATGTCCAATTACATAAAATAAATAACACGAAATAAAATAAACAAGAGCTACAGAAAAAGAACAGCACGTATATAACCAATAAAACTGTGTTCATCTAAAGCGACCTGCCAGGTAAGTATGTTTTTCTGTTTCTGTTTGTACATAATTGGTTAATAAATATTTGTACGGCGCCCTTGAGGTGATTTTTCACAAAAACGGCGCTATACAAGTCATACAATTATTATTCTTATTATTATATATTATTCACAAAAACGTCATACCTGGTAAAAAACAGAAACCTGTTTTGGCGACCTTGCGTGAAATTATCAGGGAAATTTAATCCTATTTCAGCCAGGATATCAGGTATTGATAATGCATCGTTCAATAGTTTATGAGCCATAAGCAGTATTGCTATATCTCTCCTAGAACTTAGGCGGCAGATACCCAGCATTCCCAAGAGAAATGCTGTTGGAAAAAACCACGGGTAAAAACCGAAATCTCTCATGCATGGGAATCATGAGAATTTCTTTTGGATTTCCTCAACTATTAGTACATAGACGGTGTCCTCTGGCCCCCATACCTGAGATCCAATCGCGAGAATGCTATGCACTAAACTAAAGTTGAGCAGCCTTACAATTTTTCAACTCCTTTGAACTGTGTCATATATATCACACAACAGTCCCAGCTGCACCAATCGTCTAAAGCCAGTGAGAGTATGGCATCCCCAATTAGGGTATATTGTGAAGTTGAAGGTATTGGAAAGGGGAAGGAGATGGTGAAGAGGAAGGTGGGGATGTACCTGGCTATTCAGATCTGGTCATCAAAGACGGCTAAAGCCATTTTAAGTAACGTTTCGTTTCTGAATTGTGGTTTTTCACCAGGGTAATACTGACAGTATCTACCGTTCTCGAACGAGCCGCAAATATACTAAATTTTATTTCAATTGAATAAATTGTGAAATAACACAATTCAATCATTTTTTGGTAGAAAGCAGTCGCTTTGTGGTTTGACACATTAATGAAATAAAACAATCAATTTGTATGTAACCACGAACATTTATTAAATTTTAATTAATGCCAACCGGTTTCGCTTAACACAAGCACCATCAGCGTACGACATTGAACTGAGTTTAATTTTATGCCCCGATAATGGTTGTGTTAAGCGAAACCGGCCGATATTAATAAAAATTAAATAAATTTCGTGGTTATAAACACAGTGATTGTTTTATTTCACAATTTAATTAAATTAAATTTACTTGCGCACGCCGGGATTTGAATCCGCGACCTCCGGATTCGTAGTCAACGATCGTAACAACTCATCCACGGAGACCGTGGGGTGTGTGGTGAAATTTGTTATATTTAATGAAAATAATGATAGCAATAAAAAAACTCTTATTTAGGTTGTTAATTTACATATTTTATTTTAACATATAATATAACTAACTATCCATCACGTCGTTTCGCCGCAGGGGTGAGCAGAAAGGACGAACCGCCAAACTCGATCTTGGCATACACTTCTTGCTTCATTCACATTCATACAACGTCTCATACACATATAGTTTTAGTAATTCACAAAAAGGTCACCGCTCTGCTATACTACATTACGTATTGGTGTAGCTGGTTTTCATCAGTGCCTAGAGAAATTATCTGAAGTTTAAGTTGGAACAAATCTGCAACTTAGAAAATAAAATAAAATAAAAACAAAAAGATTTTAAACTTAAAAATATAAAAATTACAAACATTTTTTTACGAAATCACTAAGACAAGTATTACTTTTATTATTTTTGAGGGATGCTGTGCGGCTGACGCTGCAATCAGCAACCATTCGCTGCAGAACTTTTTGAAGCACTGCATCGATGTCTACCTGCAAATATAGCGGTTCAATGTATGGAAAGAACGAGTAAATGGTCTCTTTGGCGTGCATTGTATGCTTGAGAGTCACGGAAACACTGCAGTTTATCAAACAGATAGGTAGGAACTTTCGAATTCATCAATTTGACAATTGACACGTTTGATGTAACCTTCTGTTTGATGTACCATACTCTGATATATGATGATAAAGGTGAGGCGAGATATGCTCGCATTTCGGGACATTATAGCAATATCGGACATATGCATGTGTTTGATTTTGTTTCAGTAATGACGGACCATGCACTGTGTCTCCATAGTAGAATATTGAGAGATCATATGGTTATTAATAGTTTTGGCAACGAATATTAAAAGATTCCATTGACAACCCTTCACATAATGATGTAGCGATGGAAACTATTATTGTTATGACAAGTGAAAACACAGTGATTAAGAAAATTTAGAAAAATGCTTTGAATATGGTAAATAATTTAATTTAGAATTTCTTATGTTTTAGAATTTGGCAGACACCTCTGGTCCGGAGTTCCAAAATATCTGAAAAAAATTGTTGACTCTGTGCAGAAACGTGCGGTCCGTTTGATAGATTCGCCTATCTTAACAAACGGTTTGCAATCTTTGGAGCACAGACGTCAGATGGTAATGCTGTCCTTGTTCTACCGGTATTTTAATCGAAGATGCCCTGAGGAACTAGCGTCATTGATCCCTCAAGCATCGGTGCACAGTCAGGAAACACGCCAAACGCGCGCATAGCATTTGTACATGGTTGATGTTTCTCATGTGAAAACAGGTCGCTTCTACGATTCGTTCTTTGATCAACAGCTAGGCTGTGGAATGATTTGCCGGCCTCTGTGTTACCTCCCTCCTACAACCTGGGTCTCTTCAAGAGCCAGGTTGACTCATTCCTATCCTCTAAAAGACCCTCCACACAGCATTCCCAAAGATGACGTAGGCTTTGAGGGAAATTATTTTTCTCAGAGCCTCCTGTGTATATGTCACTGTAAAAAAATATTGTTCTTGTTTATTGAAATTAAACTTTGAATATTTGCATAACGTTTCAGAGTAAGAGATACTAGATACTCTTAGTTTCATCTTGTTGAGAGACCATAGATGCCTAAAATTTGAGCCATGTTTAGGGATCAGATCAGAACAACCAAGTTACTTCTAACCTTCCTCTCTTCGTCTCTTCTTTCAGCTCGATAATATACCATTAGTATTAAAACTTCTACACGGATCACTAGGGAAGAGCCATATATGATTTCATATGCGATAAAAATCTTAAAACATTGTATTTTTTGGTAATCATCGTTCATAATAAAAATTGGATAATTTGTATAGCGCCGTTTTTGTGAGAAATCACCCCAAGGGCACTGAACAAATATCTATTTTTTAATTCGATTTATTTATTTATTTTATTTTTATTACTTTAATGCCCAGAGGGATTTTACATTCAAGTACACAATTTTTAAATCGTAAAAAAAATATAATAGAAAACTTGCACAAAAGTTAATTAAACTTGAAATCAGAAAAAAAAACAAAAAACTGCACTAAAGCTAAAAATACTCAGGAATATAAATGAATAGAAAAAATAAATAATACAATATCCACAAAGTCAATATTAACATTAATATCATATTAGTAAAGTTCAGATTATATTGTCAAATACATCCATATCATTTAAGTATTTGTTACCAAAACTGTGTAAGCGTTGAATTGGGAAATGCAAGCTGTAGTTGGAACGGAAAAAACATATGTAAAATTTTCATGTTTGTCTTGGAGGTCGTTAGTTCGTTTAGGAATGTATGGGTTGATTAAATGTAATAGTTCGAACAATCGAATTTATCGTATAATAATTTTAATAAAAAGGTTTCGTCGTTAATTTTCCGTCTGTTTTCTAAAGTTGGAGTTTTTAAAATATTCATTACTTCATATTCTCTATCTAATTATGTACAAACATACACATAAAAAAATGCTGACCTGGCAGATCGCTTCAGATAAACAGTTTTATTAGAAAATTTCATCTTGTAGAAGATATGATTTTTACAATTTCTATTTTATCCTTCTTTTCTATAAATTTCACATTTATTAGAAGATTGGTGACAAAAGAAGAGTTGGTGTTTATTTGAAATAGTTATATTTTTTCTGTTCATTTTCAGGACTGGAAAATATTTAAAACATAGCCATAAAAAGCTTAAGAAATTTACAATAGATTCCAAATGAATGGAGCATGGCAAGTGAGTGCAAAGACTGAATTGTTTGGCGATCTTCCTTCCCCCACGGGGAAACGGCGTGATGGTTGCTTGATCAGTTAGTTTATTTTCATATTAACAAATATATTTAAAAAAACATTAATATACATTTTTATAACAATAACTACCGTTATTTTATTTTGTATGCCTTGTTGTTATTTCCTTGATTTTATTTATACTAAAAATGAAAAAAATATATAATTTGAAATTTCTTGTAAGTTTTTTAAAATTTGATATATTATAACTTTTTCATTTTTTATTGTTTTTATTTTTATTTTATTATTACTTTCATTGCTTATGATAAATATTTGTTTGTCTGTATTTTATCTATTCTTATTAAATAAATGAAACCCCTACCCTGATGAAGCTTGAGTTAAGCGAAACCGGTTGATGAAAATAAAATGTATTCGTGGTTTATAACAACGTGTTTCATTTATTTAATACAATGTCAAACCACAAAGCGATTACTTCTTACGAAAATATCTATTCTTACATTATTATTATTCTATGCTTATTATTTGTCTATACTTGTCATTATTTCCTATTATACTGTGTATCCCGTTGAGGGAAGCTTCGATTCCGCAATAAGATAATATTTATGTATTAAAAGGGGTACACAAGTATTGATTATTAATTTTACTTAGTCAAAATTTATGAATTATTCGGTTCACCCAAAAAACATATACGAGTATACAACAAAATTAAAATTTATGAAAAAATAGACGGAAACCGAAAAAATGGGAAAGCAAACACAATGCTAACTTGGCTTTCAAAATTTTAAATGGTTTTTGTTATTGTCAACAGAATAACATGAAACGAAATACAAAAATGGCTTATAAAAACACCTATTTGCAATTTTTCCGTATATTTTTCGTGCTGAGTCAGTCGAATTCCTTCGCATCCCCCCAATTAGTATTCTTTAAAGCGACCCGCGTAAGCGTTACCAAATATTGTAATTTGGGTTAGACATTTCGGAAAAATGCGAGGAGGGTGTTCTCCTTTTAACTCTGCCCATTGTTGTGTGATATTAAAATTGGCGTCCTT
Organism: Halesus radiatus; assembly: GCA_022606495.2. Taxonomy (NCBI): domain Eukaryota; kingdom Metazoa; phylum Arthropoda; class Insecta; order Trichoptera; family Limnephilidae; genus Halesus; species Halesus radiatus. Next base: position 34,521 of record JAHDVE020011803.1, read on the forward strand.
GAGCAGGACGTTGTGAGTCCGAAATGACCCAAAGATGGTTCGTATCGAGTGAGTAATTCAACTAAAACGTTGATTTACTTTTTTTTATGTGAGTACCGCACAAAAATCCCAGCTCTTCCTGACTGGCAGGAGCCAGTGAGACCATGGCATCCCGAATTACTGGAGGTATGTTGTGAGGCTGAACGCAGAGTAAGGTGTGGAGGGCAAGGAGATTGGGAAAATGAAGGTGGGGAGCACCCCAAACAAGGCTTAAATAATTTCAAGCCACGTTTCGATTCTGAACGGTGGTCTTTCACCAGGGCGATACCGAAAGTATCTAACACTCTGGAATGTACCTCAAATATACTATTTGTTATTTTTTATGAATAAATTGTTAATAATACAACTTAATCAAATAAATTTTACAATTTCTTCAAACGATTGGTATTCACTTTGTGGCATCATTATTAATAAATTAATATTATAAATTGATATCTACATCGCTTTTTTTCATTGGGAATATATATGTATATATATATAATATATATTTATATAATATATAGTAGGTATATTTCTCTCCTGTAAAACTTAGTTAAGTATTTCTATTGAATCTCTATGTTCGAGTATGCAAATTTATTTATATTATGTTTCTATTGTTTATATGTATTTATGTTTTCATTTACATATTTGCTTTCAAAACTATGTTAAATTTTATGTAACAAAAAATAACTCATGGGAATACAACTTTGCTGTACGTCTTTAAATTTTAAAAAATATACATATATATATTTTTTAAACTCACCATTAGGAAAATGTTGTATTTTTATTACGACTAAATATTATTTTGTGAATTATTTTTAAAATGTAACCGTAACAAAATATGCTACAATTTAAGTGCCTTTTAAAAAAACGTTACGTCGTTACGCCAAAATATTATTACACTCCTTCTAAATGTTACTTAAAAAAAACAACAAACTTGATAAGCAATTTACTCGATCGATGTTTCCCCATGTGCGCACTCCCTTTATCCATACTCCATTAGTGTTTAGCATATCAAAGGGGATGAACGATGAAAATTGCCACGAAGCCTTCGGAGGCTTTAGGGGCTACACACAGCCTTCTACCTCCCGCTACCAGTATAACGGAATAATGCTACTGATCGATGACTGCAGATACCTAGACTGTTGAATTTATATAGCAAATTTAAATTGCGTCAAAATGTGCATAAAGGCCAATGCAAATAATGTGTCGTGCTATTTTATTTTCTTATTTATAAACTAGAATATCTGTTTGTTAGTTCCGCTGAACACTATTTAATTGTGATATGTGACATCATGAAAATTGCGCAGTATTATAGAATAACTTAGAAATGGCGAATTTACTCGATTCAAATAATATACATTAATGAAAATATGAGGGCGATTGTAAATAACGAATTAGATAAAGTGAGTAACAAAATACCTAAAAAAAAAACCCTCATCTTTGGAGATACTGTGAGGAAGTTCTGGGAAGGAATAAAGGTGTGAAGAGTGGGAAAGAATCTAGGGGTCGATGTGTCCAGGCATGACGGACGTATTCCTACGTCATACCTTTATTTACCCAGAACTTCCTGCAGTGAGAGGGATGTGAATACATCCCCCCCACTGGAGCTCGAGGCGATGGGTCGAGTGAGTCCGGCTGCAGAGGTCATACCGGCCTCTACTTATCCATGAACTCGGGCAATTAATGCTAAGTTACCAAACGTAGCGAACCACTCGGGGTGATCTATAGCAGAGAACATGCGAGTAAATAGTAATTATTTATTTCTTACAAGGTAAAACGGAAAAGAGTGAAATGAAAATATGTCTTTACAAGTAAGGCAGAGAATCATTTGTTTCCCTGATGCCATATTATTGAATTGTGAGCTGTGAATTGTGAATTGTGAGCATCGTGAATATCTCTTTAAATTATTATACCGGTTACTTCTTGTTCCGCGCTAATCTTCTTCACGTGAAAACGTTATTTCCATAAAAAAATTATGAAACTACGAAATGTATTTTGCCGTTAATATAAATGGACATGGCGCCATTTTTTTCTTACTTAATCCAAATTTTTTTTTTTAAGTTGTATTCTTACTAGTTAAAAGAAATTGACATTGATAATTATGTTTTTCGGTTTCATAAAAAATATTTTCCGTATTTAAATTTCTTATTTTAGTACATAAAACAGGCAACATGCCCAAAACTTACTTAAATGAATGTTTGAAAGGCAATAATATAAATGCAATAAACAACAATTTTTACCTTGCAAAAATGATAATAAATCAAATGACAAACAAGTTAAAGATCGAAAACATATTATAAGCACCATAACATATAACATATTACACTAAATAAAAAAAATGCATATCATACTTTAAACTTTTATATCTTGTATGTAATTCATTATTACTCTAGAATAATTATAAAAAAGAAGCGATATACTTTAAAAACACAAAAAAAAAAACAAAATATATATTTATATTTTTTTAAAATTTAGCGTATGGATTCTTTTATATTATTTCATGTATATGTATATTAATATGAACTAAACTTATAAATTTGACTGTCCTAAAACGGGATTTTTTCCTAGTTGGACAGTCAAAGCCTTCTTAAATATTTTTGTAAAATAACATGTGTTTCAAATAAATATTATTATTATTAAGTAGGTGTATAAACTAACTCCTTATTGTCACCTGTGCTGATGGTACACTGTTTTGGTACTTAATAAAGGGCACCATCACATTATCAGTTTGATATTAATGCTAAAACTTTTTTTTTAATTGATTAATTGTGTCATTTAAAATGTCTATTTCAATATTAGGGCAGTGTATAGCATTGGAATTTCATAATATCCGTGGTAAAGGAGAGAAATATCCCGTATTTGTTTGATAGCTTTTAATATTTAAAAAAAGTCTTTCATCCTCCTTGTTTATTTTCTTGTTTGTGTATAAATGTTGATTTGTGATTAAATGTTTGATGTATCAATTGATGAATTTATAGTTTTGTACAAAAGGAATACATCAGAAAGTTTACGTCTGACTGACAGAGATTGCAGTTTATAGTGCGACATTCGATCATTATGCGTTCCAAATCAGATAAACCTTCACGATATGCAATCACACGGGATAATTTTATTTGATTCTGCAATTATGAATCTCATAATTAGGAAACCAAATAGTAGATGCATATTCCAAAATACTTCGCGCAAACGACTTATAAAATGTTGTTAATTCTGCACCTATAAAACAATTTGTTATTCGTAAAGTTAATCCCAACATTTGTGACGCCCTTTTTGAAATAGTATCTATATGTTTATTGAAATTAAGTGACGAGTCAAATGTCACACCCAAGTCTGTTGTTGAAGTTGTGTTCAATAAAGCGACCTGATGAGATATGGTCTAGAAGTTTCATTACCATGGTCAGTTCAGTGCTGTGAAAAGTTTTCCCTACCCACCATTACAACTAATCTCGTAAGAAATAATAAAGAATATTTTATTATAATTATATTTAATTCTACTTATTTTCTGAAATTGAGTAGAAAGGAGTTTTACACATTTAGATAATAATTACATTTTTGTCAGCTGTAATTTTGATAGAAGAAAAAAAATATTTCGTTTGGTAGAAAAACACTATTATAAAAAAACCCAAATCCTTTGATCAAGTGTTTTAAAATAAATAAATTAGAGCAAGTATTTATGTACATACATCTGAGATTGTGAAAAAATTCTAACCTGTGGAAGGAACTGTAAAAAAACATGACTATACTCTGTAAAAATCAGACAATGAGTTTATTTACTCTTGGAAGTATAATGCATAATATTTATATACTTTTTTTTTCAGAACTTAATAATATCATTGTTAAGTTTGATTTACATGAAATAAAAGATAAATAAAAAAATTGGACTTCTACGAATTAAACACAAAAACAATTAATATCATAATATATTATGTACTAGCTGATATGTACCCGGCCTTGCTAGGGTGCCATAATTGATTTGACAGCGAAAGTAACTATCTCCAAATAAAGAAACATTCATTTGAATATTTTATTTCATTCGAAACGTTTATTCTTTAAAAATATATCTAAATAAAGAAGTTCTTAAGTAGGTACCTAATCGTGCTCTCCATTTTGAAAATATTCTACCAAAACAAAAACCATCTTCTTTTGAATATGCAATCTGTGGCTAACCAGAGTGTTATATCTATGGGCTAACATAAATAAAATATGGCGTGTTCAATGTTTTTCATACTAATTTTAAAACGTTGTAGCAACAGTTTTACATAATGAATTTCATTATTAACTACTCTCTAAACCTTCCCGGAACTAATAAGAATTAACTGTACTATTTTCAGCGAAACCGGTCTAGTAATTTTCGAGAAAATCGAGGACAAACAAACACGTACGTTTATTTTTTTGTAAAATAGAGTCAAACATTTCTGGTAAAGAATATAACTCCACTATCATCACACTAAGCGAAAATGTTGCTTGTGTTGTGATGGAGGACTTAGCCAGCCAATGAAGTGAACTGTAGATGCCTGGATGGGAATGCGACGCGCTACTAACTCAGCCACTGACCGCCCGGTATATATGTATTGTATTATTTTAAAACGAAATAATCTAAAATAAATCAAAATGCAAGACAATAGAGTATATAAAAAATGCATTAAATTATGTACTTTAGGCTAACTCTAAGTTTTCAATATCAATTTATAGATGTGATGAGATGAGTTTTAGTTTTGCTCTAAATTCCGTTGTATAGACCATTCCTTTAAAAAAATATATATTGCTATTTTTAAAAACTTGGGAGCTTTTTATAAAAGCTAAAAAGTAACTCAAAACAAAAGTTAAAATTACCTTGATTTTTTGACCATTCTGCTTAGTGGATAAATGAAAAATTTACCCAAAAAGAACCCTTCCATATTCATACTGTAAAAAAACAATGAAAACATTTTTTTAATACTAATATATTTTATGCGAAATTATTAATTCATCCAATTTTTAAATTTCCTTTGACTTTCATGAAAATCCAGTGAATAAACTGCCTAATAAAAGGAAGTATTTGTACCAGGAGGCCATGAAACGTAAAGGGTGAAGGCATTCTCTCGAACCATCAGTGTCGTTAATTAAAATTAAGTCAATTGAATTTTTTTTAATGGGGAATCTCAGGCAAATGACAAACGGAATAAAATAAAAGAAGGGTTGTCATTTGCATACCCCAAAAATACACATTTACAAAATAAAGTGAATCAAAATAAAGGATTTATTCTGTTCCGTCGCTGAATGCGAAAATAATTCTGAAGCTTTTGTAAAGGATTTTGAGGCCCAGTGTATTTATGTAGAAGACATAAAAAGGTGCGAGCATTTCTGTATTTTATGAATAAATAAAATTAGTGTATCCAAAAAATTGAAAACAGGAGAAAAATTTCCATTCTTTGGGTCGCCGGTGTTGGAAAAACCAATTTATAGCATTGGGTTAATATTCGTGGAGCGAGTACGAATTTATCTATGAATATTTTAATCATTGAAGAAGATAATATTAACACATCCCAAATGAACCACGAAACCAAAAAAACAACAGAAATTAAAAAGATTTCAGTCGCATCTGGGACTCGAACCCACGACCTCTACCTATCCGGGGTAACCGCTTAACCAACTTATCTTATTAGACCAGTACAATTTACGCCATTTACATCGATATCATTCTTCATGTTCAAGATTTATTAATATTATCCTCCATTTTTATATATCCCATATTATTGGCTGCTGTCCTTATGATGATTGCAAAGTTTCAACCAGAACTCAATTGCAATCGGAACAGAGTCTCGGATATACCTACCCGATTTTAATTTATATGAGACATCTATTGACTTATTGTACAAGTCCTGGAAAGAAATATTCAATTTATTTTTTTATAACTTAAAAAAAAAAATGTTACTCGGGTAAAATCGGGTATTACATATAATTATTAAACAATTATTAAGCAATGTACTTGTGGATGTAATGTGATGTACATCATTTTCTAATTATAAAATACGTATTTCTTATTTTCAGTAATTATAATGAATTTATGCCGACTCTCCTATAATAGTTGGTGGTGTAATGGTTAGCATAGTTGCCTTTCAAGCAGTTGATTGGTGTTCGATTCTCGAGCGTAAAAATATTAATTTTCACAAATTATCACAATTATTATTATGATATTTCTCGTGATTTGGGTCTCCAGTAGTCTTCTCCATATATAAAAAATGAAGGTTTGTCTGTGTATCCTCGATTTTCTCGAAAATAACTTACCGGTTTCGCTGAAAATAGCACAGTTTATACTTATTAGTGCGGGGAGGTTTAGAGGGTAGTTTGAATGAAATCCAATATGTAAAACTGTTGCTATAACGTTTTAAATTTCATATGAAAAACATTGAACCCGCCATGTTGTATTAAGGTTAGCCCATAGATATATAACTCTGGTTAGCCACAGATTACATATTCAAAAAAGAAGGTTTGTTTGGGTAGAAAATTTTCTAAATGGAAAACACAAGTAGGTACAAACATTATTATTTAGATATATTTAAAAAAAATGTTAGGAATGAAATAAAATTTTTAAATTTATATTTCTTTGTTGAGAGATACTAATAGTCGTCACGAGGCATATTTCAGTTAGTTTAGTAATAAAACAGAATTTAACCAGATACAATTAGAATATTAATGATAATTACTGAAAAGGAAAATGGAGAAAGACAGTTTAAAAAATAGCAAAAAAAGCTGATGCGATTTTATTTAATCGGTGATACCTTTTTGTTCCTAGCGAAATACGACCCGATCTACCTACTTCAATTATTCAACACGGCAAAAAAAAAAATAAGGAAATGATAGCTACTGTTTGCTTACCATAATATTTAAGAATATGTATTTTTGATTCCACGCAAAGTTGCTCTGTATTTTGGATCGCTTCGGATGAGTATTTCCACATTTACATAATTGCCCAATGATGGAAGCAATTGAATGAGTGATCCGTCAAAACTGTGGAAACGTTGAGAACATGGACATATTCTGTCTTAGATGAGCCCTACCCTATTGCTCATTTTAATAATCTTAAATTCATTTAACTTTTATGAAATTAACAATTTTGCATCGGTTCGATCGAAAAGACATATTCTTCCAATATTTTAGATTCAGCTTAGTAGATGCGGTGGTGACTTTTTGTAGAAGAGATGCTGGACAATGAGACTTACTTTTAAATCTAGTGACTAGGTCACAAACAAGATGCAATTACTGACAAAAATACTTCATTACTTTTCATTGTGTTAAATTTGGGCTCGATCGGCCGAACGCAAAACTTTGTCGCATTAACGATTCAATTATACAACTTAACAATTCTCTATTATCGTGTGTAGCATTATAATACGTTTGTGAAGTATCCATGTTATTTTTTGTATTATTTTTATTGATTTAAATCGTGAATTAATTCGGTAATTTTTTCACAAATTAATAATTAATTATTTTATTATGACGATAAGTACCTTTTCCTAATTTCTTTATTTTTATCTGAGGAATTGTTTAAAGCACAGATAAGCGTGGTCACTATGAACAATACTGCTGGCTCCAGAACATTACCCAAATTGAAAAAAACCTTCCGAGCAAAGATAAATGTCGTGCCGCAGCAGGACTCGAACCTCGCACCCTTCTAATGTCCGGTCAGATGCTCTACCTCTCTCTCTCTCTCTCTTTTCTTTGCTCGGAAGGTTTTTTCAATTTGGATGAGTGTTTTAGATTAATAATTATTGTTTATAAAAATAATAATTGTTACCCTTTGCGCTATGCACAAAAATCTTTGTCTTAAGTTTTTAAGAACTTTAGTTTATCAATTAATAAATATTTGACAAGTCAAAGCAATTTTCACCAATAAAATGTAGACATAATTTGTCTCGACGCCATCTATTTGAGGGATTTAGCCGTTACAAGCCTCTCTCATACTAATAAAGTTGGTTGTTTACAGGTGAAAATATAATAAAAACAGTAATTATTGAATGGAACACTAGTATATATTGATTAACTTGGCGGGTTTGCGATAAGCCGACGTAGCTCAACGGTAGAGCATCTGACCGGATATTAGAAGGGTGCGGGTTCGAGTCCTGCCGGCGACATTTATCTTTGCTCGGAAGGTTTTTTCAATTTGGATGAGTGTTTTAGATTAATTCTTTATTTTTATTTATTACATATATACGAAAATTTGTTATCGGGTGACGTGTTGCCTATCTCTCTAGGTGTGAAAAGCTTGTGTTGAGATGGCAATTTACATGGGTGGTTGTTCAGCCACGATATTTAGACGACAGTATGGTAGATTACAATTAAATAAATATTTTATAATTAATAAAAAATAAATAAATGAAGTATTCTAACTTAAAGGTATAAACGAATTTAGAAACTGACAGGTTTATTGGAGGTGATCAGTGATCTTACTTTTAAAGGAACTTTTGTTTTGCGTATTTTTGATGTCACTAGGAAGGGAATTTAATAGCTTAATAGCATTGTATTTAAAAGATCTCTGTCCATAAGAGGTTTCACAGACTGAAATATTAAAAGATTTTACGTGTGACTTTCTCAGGACTCTAGTGCTTGTTTTTTCTTCTAACATGTGGAAATTTTTAAATTTATGCAGCAGGATATTTTTTGAATATGTTTTTCTCAAGTTGGGAACATTTAGTTTCTTATCCTGCATAGAAATAATATAAATGAATCATCTGTAAGTGACGTCACCACACTTTTAATGCCTTCGGAAGGCAAAACAGCTGTCAAGCGTAATAATAATTACTTAGCTGAGCTTCTTTATAAATAAAATTATTCATATTGAATAGCGATAGTCATGATTAACGTTATTAAACATTTTTATTATAACGTAATAATATGTGTTTGGTTATAATATTTTATATGATAATTGGTGTAGGGGTGTGAAATTTAGAATCGCTGGAAAGATAGTATTTAAAAATTGCCTTATATTATAATAAATTCATATCAAGCGATCAAACTTTGTTTCAACCACATTTATTTTTCACGCCTACCGGTTTCCGAACAACCGTTCCATCGTCAGGGCAAAGTATATACTAAACAATATTACAAAATTATGGCAGAACATACATAATGAGTGTTACAGCGGGGGTGGGGGCGTGACTAGGGATAACTAAAGAGTGGGGGAAGAGAAAGAGATTGAGGGAGGGGTGAAAGGAAACATATTTAAAATGGGGCTGTAAGATAGATTTTTTGTTATTGTTAATAATAAATTCATTATCATTAAGGGATTTCTTAATTTCCAAGGCTTCTAAATTGTCTAAGCATTTGCTTTAACTATTTTTGTGAAGAATATTGATTCCACATATATTATCAAAACTGTAATTACTTGAAATAATATTTATTTAACTTTTTAATTAATTTTTTAAATTTTATTTTTGTAAATACAACTAGCAATACGCCCAAAACTTATATGCATTAATGTTTATCAATAATAATTACAATAAACAACAACAAACATCTCCCAAAAATTATAATCATCATGTAAAATAAGTGAAAGGTCGAAAACATATCATATACTAGGAGTATTAACTAACTCCTTATCAGCTTATAACTCCAGTCACCTGTGCTGATGGTGCACTGTTTTGGTACTTCATAAAGGTCATCATCACATCAGTTTAATATTAACGGTAAAACCTTTTTTTTAATTAATTAATTGTGCCATTAAAAATGTCTATTTCATTATTAGAACAGTGTATTGTAATTTATTAATATTCGAGGTAAAGGAGAGAAATATCCCGTATTTGTATGATAGGTTTTAAAATTAAAATAAAACGTCTTTTATCGTCCTTGTTGTTTTTCTTGATGACGTTTAGCGAATTTAGAAAAAATATTATTATGATGGGTCCATCTGGTTCACTATATTCCATTGTACTGCGGGTACTCATCCACTTCCACGCTTTTCAGTTGGATTAAGTATTTTTCCCCATTGATTTCCAATGTGTTGGGTTTTTGTTGCCGTAACACATTATGAACCAAATTGCGACGGGGATATTCAGATCAGCATAGGCTGCCTGGTATCGTTTTCATTATTCGACATTAATGGAAAAAGCCATCACATTAATAGGCGCATCAATCAATGGAAATCACGGATAATACAATTCCATGAAACCGAAATAATATTTTGAATTGGTCATTATTCAAATTATGTTAAAATAAAATAAACGAACAGAGAAATAAAGCAAACACAAATATATTTCCGAACTAGCTGATGGGTACCCCACTTTGCTTTTATATTTTTTGGATAAATTTATGAAGTTGTGAATTCCTGTTTGTCGTTCGGGTGCCATAATTGATTTGACCGCGAAAGTAATGCTTTGTGACGACTATTACTATCTCTAAACAAAGAAATATTAATTTTAAAACTTTATTTTATTCCGAGCATTGTATATTTAAATAATAAAGTTCTTAAGTAGGTACCTACTTGTGTTTTCCATTTTGAAACTATTCTACCCAAACAAATCTTCTTCTCTTGAACATGTTATCTGTGGCTAACCAGAGCGGTATATTTATCAGTTAATATAAATACAACATGGCGGGTTTAATGTTTTTCATACTAATTATAAAACGTTATATCAATACTTTCAGATATTGGATTTCATTCAAACTTCTCTCTAAACCTTCCCGGCACTAATTAGGACATTCTGTGCTTTGTTCAGTGAAACTGGTGAAGTCGTTTTTGAAAAATCGAGGACATACAGACAAACATTCATTTTTAAGTATGAAGAATATAGGTTCTGAAAATAAATATACTTCTAAAATTAATTTTGTGGGTATTGTACTAATTAATGTACGGATTTTTTTGCGTTGGATGCATACCGTTTTTCCCCCCCGTAATTGAGTCGGTAAAAAAAAAGTGATGTACATAAAGTATATTTTTAAATATTTAGAAAAAAAGTATTGAACTTATTTCCATTAATTCACTTTTTCATGATTGTTCGATATAAAGCGATATGAGCAAATACAGGAGATCCAGGATAGATGCTCGCTGCTGGCGACGCGTCATCCAATAACAAGATTTGGGGGAAAAGCGAACGCAAGGGCACTATTAAAGGTCTATTCACATCTACCAGCACCGCGCAGAGCAGAACAGTACAGAACAGACACGACAACATGAGTTGCCTACATGAACCTACTGAACGCAGTAATATTACGGAGTACGTAAGCGTAACGTATCAGATCAGCACTGGACAAGATTGTCGATATGCGCGAGCCGGCACAATTAGAATGAACACTCGTGCGTACGGGGTTGGGTCCGTGTGGATGCTAATCATAATATTAATTATCACGATGATTGCGATGCGAATTGTATTTTTAAGCTATGAAGGACCTGCGATTATTGTATCAGGAAAGGAACAATACAGTTAAGGGTAAGAAAAGGACTCCCCAATGCACTCATTGCACATGTAGTATTCACTTGTATTTCACTGGAAATGCGGCGTTATGCTGGTCGGTGACGAGGTTACAATTTAGCGGCGGTTCGAATCGTTAGCGGAATTTGTATAAGCGCTGGCGGTTTTTATTGTACTGAGGCGGTAGGTCAAAAAAGGGGGAAGGGGTGCAAGAGTGATGCACATAATCGCAAATGATTTGGAATCCAAGTAGCTGACGGATGATAATTAACTGGCGTGAACAAATACATATCATTCGTACCGCTGTCTTCGTCAGTTGGCGTCATTAGATATAGCTAAATTCAAGAAGATGGATAACGATAAATGGATTGAATTGGTCAAGGAATTTAAGTTATAAAATAATAATGGAGATAGGATTATAAAATCCTCAAACAAATGGTGGCGGATGCTAACGCTCAGTTGACAACCTTGCTCGCATCTGCGCTGTGTCTGTGCTGGTAGATGTGAATATTCCTTTAGGATGTTCATTCCCCGGCAACCAGGAAGGAATGATCTTCTTTCCACTAGCTCGGATCGTCGCGTTGTTTATATTGAATTATAATGTGATTCTCTGTCATCGGAAGATCCTTCGTCAGTAGCGAACACCTATTCTAGAGGTGTATTCGCTCACCACAGATACGATAGTGTTATTTTACAAAAAATAATCATCTGCGAGAGTTTTCATCGTGGTTTTAAATAAATGTCACTTTTCAAAATACACTTTATAAATAAAAAATGGCATTTTGTATATAGTCAGTCCATTTGCAAAATTTCAGCTCAATATGAAATGTATTCGTTTATTAAGAAAAAAAATGTGTAATCATCTGCGTAAGTTTTACCATTTTAAAAGAGAGACATCGATTTTTGGGAAAAAATTAATTATTTTATTAAGAGAGAAGTGTGTTTGAATCAGAGAAATCTTGCATATACAGAGTGTGAAGGTAACTCAACATCTCTGTCTATTCCTGCGAGGAGATTTTCTTTTTCGATTTTTATTTATTTATATTGCACCTCAAAAGAGCACTTCAGTATGTACCCATAACGACAGGGGAACTATATCCCGGCTGGGCAGCGTTGTGAGGCGGGTCAAGGTAGGGGCTGTAGGAAGAGATTTATTATTGCTAATCTTAAAGAGGTCCGGGTTATATATATGAAGGAGGAAAGATAGCTTGTTGCACATGCAAGCTGCCTTACACAAAAGCGAGTGGGAAAAACATGTTCTCATGAAGCCGACATCAACTGTGAATAAATATTCCGGTCAAGTTTTGCATACGTGCACTAATGCATGGGGGATTAACGCTGCTAGTTCCGTCGAGCAGGCTCCATTAAAATAACTGTATAACACACTCATCATACGTATATTGCGTCTCTGCATTCGATATGAAAATCAATTAAATTAAAAATAAATTGTCAATCAGACGAACCGCCCTCCCATGCAGGTTCATCAGGTATTTTGGAGCTCTGGAGCTCCAGAATATCTGATAAATACAGATGAGTACAATACTGTGGCTTGGCCTAGAGGTTAGTATCTCAGATAAACCCATTCGGACTATAACATCTTCAATTAATTCCCTTGATTAAGAAATTTGGGTAGAATCTTACTGTCAATATAGATAGATAGCTGCCAAAATATATGATAATTAAATGAAGATGATATTAACAGATTGTATAGAAGAATAAATAAAAAAAATACGGAAGTTCTCAAATTGAAGGATGATACCGACAAAAATAATGGACTACAATTAGGTGAATTGGTTAGGTGGGGGTTCCGATGGTCCCAGATGCGAACCTCACCTTTTTTTTTAATTTTCTGTATCTCTCTGTTTCATATTTCATTTGAGATTTGTTAATATTATCTTGAATGATTTAATAAAAAATACAATGAGGATTACCAACTTCAGTAAGTTTTTCAAATAAAAATTGAATAATTTAAATCTGTTGTATGTTCTATAGGGGTGGTAGCCAAATAATGGCGTTACTTCATCCCTAAAAAATAAAGTACTAGGTAGGTATTGCGAACGATCTACTCCATAACCAAATTGCTTTTGCGCAATCCCGACATTGAGCATTCCCATACATACCGCATAGTGCACAGCGCAGTCGCGCATTGGCTTCCACATAACTCATGTTGCAGGGGGTGCTTGCAAATAAGGGTTGCATTTCTACAAGGTGAATCAAATTGATTAAATAAAAGTGATGGTAGGTTTGTAAGTTTGTGAGTTATAGATAATATAGACAGTGAAAAGCTAAAATCTTCCGCTTATAATGTTGGTAGCAACAGACGGGTTATTTTTAAGTTGGCAATGTTTTTATTTTTTTCACTAAAATGAAAGCAAAGAATTATTAAAATTTGAACCAGTGAAACTATAGAAATTGCATTTTTAGGAGAAAAGAGGGGTAGAGAAATTAATCTATTTTATTTATTTAATGAGTACATCTTTTTTTAAATTCACATATTTTATTTTTTTCTTTTAAAACGTGGACAAGAGTTAGATATTAATTGTTTTTGTGTTTAATTCGTATAACTAATAATAATAACATTATTAAATTTGATTTACATTAAATTAAAAAAAAAAAAAGTTAGATACACTTGGAATACGAATAGACTGCATCAAAGCTAAAAATACACAGGAATATAAAGAAACACAAATAATAATTTATACAATATCTACAAAATACACAAAGTCAATGTCAATATTAATAACAAATAAATAAATAATGTAAGAAGTTGTAGTGAACAATAATTTATAAACTAGATAGAAATAATTCGTTCATACTTTTTATGTAATTTGCCAAGCTCATATTATTGTCAAATGTATCCGTATCACTTAGGTATTTATTACCAAGACGATGTAAGAGTTGAATCGGGGAATGCAAGCTGTAGTTCGAACGGGATATACTCGTACATATGTAAAATGTGTTGGGAAGTATCTAGCTTTCTGGTAACCAAACATAGACCGGTCAGTGGCTGAGTTTGCGTCGGGGTCCCACTCAAGGATCGTAAGTTCAAGTCCTCCATCATGACACAAGCAACATCTTCGGCTTAGTGTGATGACAATAGGAGATTTTCAAATATCATCAGGTTTTTCGTAACCCGGTAAAGTTTGTCTTTCCTTTAAAGCTAAAAAAAGCTATTTAAAGGAAAATAAGTAAAAAGTTCGACTAGTTTATGAAAACCGAATATTTTGTTATGGTATTTAGTTTGACTCTTTTATAAATGTTTTGTAATTAGCTTACAGTAGTCAAATGACGTGAAACAAACATGGACGGCCGTGAAATACGCTGGTGCCAAAATCAGTGTCACGTGACCTTTGCCGCCAGCTGTCAAAATCATACGTTATAGGACAACTCTATTCATTCTGATTTGGTGGTATGATGCCATTGATAGAAATTAATTCAAATAAATATTATCTTAGGATCATCATGTATTCCCGGGCATAGCCGGATCACCTAGCAGTAACTCCATAAGAGTAAAGTGGCTGAGACAACAAACTATATATTTCAAGCCCGCGACTTGCGGTGCTATTGTCTATTGTCTGTAGTCTGTAGCAATACAATAAGGGATGTTCGGGCAATATCTATCAAAGGGGGTGGGGGTGGACGGTGCACTGGGATAGAACCCGAGAATGGCGGAGATTCTTTATTTTTGTTTTCGCCTGTTTAAAATAACTTGCTCGTACCTACTGAGGCACATAAATTATTCATGCTGAAATAAAACAGTTAGGAATAGTTTCTGAGAAATGTTCATTGTGTTAGACAGCGCTATCGGCTGGATTTACACGTTGTTCGTAATAATACAAATGTAAAAAATGGTGAGCGGTTTAAATAAACTTAAACTTAAGCTATATATTATAAAAATCTACAATTATTAAAAAAAAAACAATTGGTTAAGAAAAAGATAATGAAAATTCTATTATAAATATCAAAAGAAATTGTAAAAGTATTTTTTATTTATATTTTATATACTTTAAAATACTTTCAGTATCACCCTGGTGAAAGTACACCATTCAGATTTGAAATATTGCTTGAAATGGCTTTAACCGTGTTTGGTAATCAGATTTGAATAGTCAGGTATTTCCCCACCTTCCTCTACCCCTTCGCCTTCCCCTCCGCAGAACCTTCAGCCTCATAACAGTCCCCAATTGGGGATGCCATAGTCTCACTGACTTCGGGATGATCGGGAGCGGATGGGACTCTTGTGCAATATTCGAATAAAAAAAATAAAAAAAGCATTCAACAAATTTTTTACGCGCTATACTAAAGAAGAGTGAAACAGAAAAGGCTCTTTCCAAAAAAATAGCAGGTGGATTATAGAAAATTTATGTTATTACTCGTATTCTGATGTTGGAAGTAATAACGCAGTAATTACTAAAGTAAGCAAAACTGCGCAGAATATGGGAAGATTATAAGTACCTATCGAATTGATTATGTTACATTTAAGACATAATTTAATAATACTTATGGTACTCGTTATTCGTACTAAAGAAAGATTATTTTATTGTTTATTTTTAATTATTAATTATTTTTTTGATACACACATTCACAAAACAGGGTACAATGGTTATAAACATTTTCTTTAAGATTGAATTATAAATACACCTGAACAACCTATGTGTAATGTATATAAAACAAAAATACCTGGTATCAGTTAGTTGCAGTATATTAGTTCATTTGTATGAATACATGAATTTTGAAGGTAAGTTAAACAAAAGATTTTAAGTTAAATAAGAAAAACCAAACGAAAAAAGAAACATAATCGGAAAAATATACATTTTTTCATAATAAATTAATAAAAATTAAACTCTGTTCGGTTGTAACATCATATCTTTATTTTTCCTTCCCGTGTCCATAATCCATAACTTTATACTTCTGAAGTTCGTTAATTTTGTAATAGTTTTTATTGCTAGAGGGAGGATGTTAAATACTTTTATAGAGAAATATTGCAAATTTCTTTATCCAAAAGTTGTTTTAGTTGTAGGTTTGTAATGCAAATTTTGTGAATCGACTCGAGTTCGTTTGTCCAAAGTTATCCTGGTTTTTGAATGCGTAAATAAAAAAATCTATTTAATATAATTGTTTCATTACATTGACATTAAATTTAGGACATTAAAAAACGTAGTCTGTAGGAGTTCTGATGGGGACTCTAAGAATAATTTTCAAAATTGCCTTTTGATCTGGTTTTATAGGGGTATTTCATGATCTGCATGTAATGATAATGTAGAATAGGTGTCTTGGAAAGTGTTTTACAAAAAAAATCAGTATATTAGGCTAAATATAAATATTCTAAACGGTTAAACAGCAGTTGACTCACCAGCCCCAGGTAATAACCGTGTTTTTATTTACGACGCAGAATTGTACCGAATACATGTCTTAAAAAACAATTTCTCCTAGATTACATCACATAACATTAAATAATTCATAAAACCTATCATACAACAACACAAAACCCGCACAAAAGCTCCCAACTTTGTAATATTAGCCAGAGTAAAGCACCCAATGAAACCCTTCAAAGTTATTATTGTTGTTGAATCAAGGAAATATGGAATAAATAACAACACTTTAAAAAAAATGGAAATGTTTAGAGTTTATTTTATTAATTCAATTAAAAAAGCAATTGTTCACAAATTAATTGCCATGTTGTTTGCGCGCGACAGATGGTTTTTGAAAGTGACGCATATTTTTGCCACGCTGGCGGTGCTCCGCATTCGGTTTGCATATTCCCTGAACGGTGCCGGTGTTAGCGTACCACCTTGCGTGTATTGCCATAGAAATTAGCACCGGCGTGTCTGTCACTAACTAACTAACCATTACGCCGTTTCTCCGCAGGGGTAGGCAGAGAGCACGGACCGCTCGATCTTGGCATACACTTTTTGCTTCATTCACATTCATACATCGTCTCATGCATTCCCTTCCGTTATTCCAACATCTAACATGGCTCGACTCAAGTGTTTGATTCACTTGATTGTGCCATGTCTTCCTCGGCGTTCCCGGCTTCTTCTTCCATTCACATTCGTGTCATATATTCTCTTTACACTTCTTTCTTTATTCATTCGCTCTACATGCCTAAACCATCTAAACGTTCCTTTCTTACATCTTACTCATTACGCTTACATCGACCTTGATTTCTTTACGAATGTGAACATTTTTCACAGGATCATAAATGGTTTTACGCACATTCGCCTCAGAGATCTAATTTCTTCAGCATTCAGTCTACTTTCATCGTTCCTCTGCCAGTTCCATGCCTCACTGCCATGCATCAGGGTTTCTTTGGAAAATTTTTGTTCGCGCCACTTGCCTTCTGTTTTGTGTTAATAGAGTTTCCTACATTCACCCTTCTTTCAATATCCCTATCAGGCTTTCAATCTCTAGTAAATATTCTTTTAAAATACATAAACTCGTCGACCTGCTGTGTTTGTTCCGAAATTGCTAAATTTTGAGCAAAAGCAACGTCGCATACTATACTACGATACTAATCGCTCAGGAGTTGTTGAATGACGTCAACGACGATCCAGATTTGCTCAAAAGGGTCATAGCTGGTGATGAAACGTAGGTATATGGTTATGACGTCGAAACCAAGGCCCAATCATCCCAATGGAAGCGGCAAGAAGAGCCCAGAACAAAAAAAGCACGCCAAGTTTGATCAAATGTGAAGGTTTTGCTCACTGTTTTCTTCGATTCTAATGGCGTAGTGCATCATGAGTTCTTGCCAACAAGTCATACGGTTAATAAGAAATACTACAATAATAATAATAATAATTGGATGATTTGTAAAGCGCCGTTTTTGTGAAAAATCACCTCAAGGGCGCTGTACAAATATTTCTTAACTAATTATGTACAAACAGATACAGAAAAATATACTTACCTGGCGGGTCGCTTCAGATGAACACAGTTTTATTAGAAAATTTATTTATAGAGATGATAGTTTTACATGGTTATTTATTGCTCCTTTTCTATTGATGTTACATTTATTAGAAGATTGGTGGCATAAGAAAAGTTGGTATTTATTGAGATACTTATAATTTTTAGGACTGGAAAGTATTCATAATATGAATTTTAGGACTCAAAAATATCTATAAAATTATCTTAAAAGCTTAAGAAGCTTTTAATAAATATCATCTTTTTATTTTTCATTTTACACTTTGGTTATTTACAGTGTTGCGGGCTGTGGACGCATTTGCGCACCTATGCATAATTTTTTTAATTTTATTGTTATTTTATTTATTTAATGACTTTAGGTAACTACTAACCGGCTAGCCTAGCTTAGAAATTTACAGGTGAATTTCTTCAATTTATGGATACGATTGTCTGAGAAGATGTGTTTTAAGTTTAGTTCTGAATTCTGTTGAGTCTTTTATAATTCTTAAGTCATGCGGCAGTTCATTCCAGGCTTTTGGTCCTGACACTCCGAAAGCACAATCCCCGAACTTAGTATTAGGTGTGCGCTTTGGTTCGAAGGAAGTTATACAAGTTTTGCGTGAAGCAATACGACTCAAACGATCAGAATTGTGGAAAAACAAATAATGGATTTTGAATCACGATAATGCACCAGCTCACGCATCAATGCTTGTTCGTAATTATTTGACCAAAAACAACATCGTAATCACGCCTTAATCACCGTATTCACCAGATTTGGTTCCCTGCGAATTTATCCTATTCCCGAAACTGAAGAGACCAATGAAAGGAAAGCGTTTTACCACAATTGATGAGATGAAGTCAGAATCGAAGAACGGGCTGATGACCATACCGAAAAGCGCATTCCAGAAGTGCTTTGAGGATTGGAAGAAGCGCTGGCATAAGTGCCTTATATCTGAGGGGAATTACTTTGAAGGGGAGAAAATTGATGAATCAATAAATACTTTTCGAACAAAAATCGAAATTCACCTTTTATTTTGAACACACCTCGTATTAATCATCGTATTAATCATCATTCAGCGAAGTGAAAGCTTTTTTTATTGCACAAACAAGCTTTTGAAGCCCACTCGTAGGAAATTCAATACCTCTGATGCTGCACTTTATATAATTTGTAACACTTAAGTTTTTCGTCTAACCACTAATGGCTCTGGCTATTTTTATATCAACAACGGCGGCTACTAATGGGGGCTTTATTTTGGGCACTTTGTCTTTTATTGATGATCGATGGTCAAACTGACACCTATTTCACTTTGAATTTTTTTATTTTATTTTGGAACAAACAGTACATAATTAAATACATTGTTGTGATCATTGATCATTAAAATGTAATAGACACATCACAGAGCTAGGAAATACATATATATATATATTCTTTAGGCTAAGAAATATTTTTAATAAAAAATAATAAAAATGTGTACTTGTTCACTCTTTGCTTTTATCTACGGCACTATTGGTTGGGGAGGACTTTATAAAAAAATCTAAATTCAGTAAAAGTTTCACAAAGAATCATCATAAAAGTAATATTTAAAAAAAATTGACCTTTTCAACGAAATCTCATTTAACTATATTTCCAGTACCAAATGTTGATGAAATGTAAATCAATTCATAACACTCAATTTTAACCATTATATAATAACCATTGAATTGCGCTGTATTAATGACCAATCAGAACAAAAAAATAAAATTAATCTCTTATTTAAAAAAAACCTACATCCGAAAATATTTTATAAAAAAACATTTGATCATTAGAAGCAAATTACATATTATGTAACTAGCAAATTAAGAATCGTATCTTCTTTATCAGACATAAGAACTCCTCTTTTCTGATAAGGTATACTCGTACATGACAAAGAATACCCTTTAATTAAATATTTTGTAATAATACTTATAATGCAACTAATGAGAAATAAAAAAAAGTATGAATGTATGTAATTTAGAAGGTTTTATAAAATTATTACAAGGATCGGTACCGACGACATGTCTCTGCGAAATATCTGGTTAGTGATTGTATACATATTACTAGGCGGGGTTAGTACAGAATGCTAGCGAATGATACACAGTAAAGATAAAACGGTATCTACGAGTATATAAAAATGTATTAAGCATACAAGTGTGTGCGTGTGTGTGAACGGATACGTGTATCTATGCATCTGACTTTTGTTTTGTAGTGAAGAGTTGTTAGTGTACATTGATTAAGTTACAAGTCATTTTTTTTAAATGACGGACGGAGTCAAAATATATGTCAAAATTTGAGTTGGGTCAAAGATTATTGAATGTTTGGAAAACATGGAAATTTTTTAAATTTGCTGCGGCGTTTGTTTTGTTGTTTATCGTGTAAAATAGTTTGGTGTGGCGGGTACGTTTCGACGGTATGTTGAGGATAACCAATCATAGGATAAATTCTCCAATTCCCCGCATTAGTACGTAATATAATGCATAATTTCACAATATCGACATTCTTCACAATCCCCTTTCAAAATATCGAACCGAAGTAATACGTACGACCAGAAATTGATACAAGAGTATAAAATGTATCGAGAGCATCTTCTGTCCCCGATCCTATCTTCCTTCTTCCTCTCCCCCCTTCCTTCTTATTTTGTTTTCTTTTTATCTTATTAGCTTCATAAATAAAACATTCTTTTACATCTCGCTCTACAATGGGGTCTATTATAGCGTGATCAGCATTTGTGTAAAAAATTATAATTTCAAATCATTCGAATTAAATCGGCTTTTTCATACCTTTCAAACTCCACTAAAGCAGACATTTGCGTGAACCTTCAGCAATCGATTATCATTTACTACCATATACCAAAACCCCTTAAATATCAGGGCCACACTGAATAAAAAAACATTACAGCAAATAAAAACAATAATGTGTTATTTGAACAATAAAGTCATTATAAATTTGTCTTTGGTAAATTGACGACGTAAGTTTTCTTTCAAATCGTCATAAATCACACTTCTATGGAATATCTGTTCAGTGAGAAACCATGAAAATGAAGCCAATTGTAAATGGTTTATGATGAATTTTGTTTTCCAACGAAATTTGTTTGAAGTTATTAATGAACAGGAAGTATAGCAAAAACGCCGGTTTCTTTCCACAACGCTTAGTAATAAAAAATAATAAAAAATTCGATTAAAGCGCCCAACAAAAGTTACAGTTTTGCAATTTCACGTTCATAATAATGAGTTTTAGTTTGGCCAAGAAAATACTTCTCCATAGTTGCACCCAGAAATATTCCCCTGTAAAACAATGGACGTATATTCAATCAACCGTTCATATTCCACTAAATTTATGGCATGCTGTGCAACTTATAAATTCCACCGTCTATGAAGAATGCCGCCGCAGCGATCGCAGGTTCTAAAGCTGTGAAGGAGCAAATGCCCCATTAAAACAATTGTGAAAGCAAGAACCGTTTTCACATTATATTTCAAATTATATGCGCATTTTATCGATGTTAACAACAGGAATTTACAGTAAACAGAGTCTTTTGTAAATTTACAGAGTCTTTTGTAAATCTATGAGCTATTAAGGAAACTAAATTATTACCAGATTGTTATGTTTAACTCACGTGATATAAAATAATATCTATCACACGACCGCTCTCAAATTAGATAACTTAAACCAAATTTCCATCTACTCTAGTCTATGACTCGTTCTTGTGTTCAACAGCTCGCCTGTCGAGTGATCTGCCGGCCTCTGTGTTTCCTCTCTCCTAAAACATGGGTCTCTTCACGACTCGAGTTCACTCCTTCTTATCCTCTAAATGACCCCCCACACAGTATCCCCGAAGGTGATATAGGCTTGGAGGGAAATTATTTCCCAGAGCCTCCTTTGTGGAATTACTGTTTGACATGAAAAAAATGATTAGGTGAGTTATTTATATCACTGGTATATTCGTTTGCTAAATTATGTACTTGATCCTATTAAGTGTTGATGGTATTATTAGCCTCTGATACACAAAATTAAATTTGGTAAACCTTATTTAGGCATATTAGCTCTGGTTTTCTTTAATCTAAGAGTTATCCCTTCATTATTTTAGAATATTTTGTAGGCATTTTGTTTAATGCCTACTTTTCAGCATTTTTTAGTTTTCCAAAACATATAACAAATTTTTAGCGCATGCAATTTTATGATAACCGGACAAATTAGGTTAGATTAGGTTTTCGGGCTAGTTTTTTTTTAAGTATGCCAATTCATACGCGTGTTGATTTATCATGGAACCCAATTATATAACGAGAAAAAATGTAGCCAAAACTAGAGTATGTGCTTTTTAATAGGTTTAAATAGGTTTCCCTCGATGTCGGGATATGTATTGATTCCTTTCGATTTGACTGAACTATGAATTGTGTTTTGCAGGATGCAATAAAAATGTTTGCATAAGCGTCAGTATTGACAGTATATTTTCACAGATCTTATCATAATACCCGTGTACTACAACTTACATGAAATAGGCTCTTCCACATGTTAATACTGCTCTGCATAGCGAGTTTCTCTGATTTTGTCTTAGTTTTCTCACCTTTCTTACTCCTTTATCACAATCCCCGATATAACGCACTTGAAGTAGCCTGATGCAAAATTATCACTAATCTTTTTATACAATATTTTACACAGAGTTTTGTGAGGACAATCAGCGTTGTATTGGCTTCTCGCTCCTCACCCTGTCTGTCGGGAAATGTTGCTGAAAGCTTTGCAAAACAGATTCTCTCTTTAGATGCGATTGTTCGTGCAATTTCTGTTAGCGTGTAAAGTTAGTATTTCTATTGTAAAAAAGCACTGACTTCATGGCTTTTACCTTCCGGTTGACCGACTTCTAACACAATGATTTTGCTGGAAAATGCTTTTCATCAATTTTCCCATTGTTTTCAATGCTTTTCTAGTGAACTATTGATCCGTGATCGGAAAACTTCACTTACACTAGTTTGACTTAAAATTTACCAAAAACTGACAAAATTTTTAACGGCTGAATAAGACTGTTTTTTTCGATATGACGTAGGTGTGTATTTACATTCCATCGTTATTGTTTCTTCTTATTATCAATTCCAGCTTCCAGGCTTTTAAGGGCTTAGTTCAGTATTCTTCGTTCATTGCAACACAGCCTCTGAAGTTGCTATCACCAGCTTTGTCTGTAGTTCTTTTGGATTTGATGCCACTATTGTTTGTTTTTCGTCAAAGCATAAAATTTCAGGTTTAACATTTAAAGACATTTACTTGATAACCTTTCCGAACCTACGATGGAAATCGACGGTACAAAACTTATTTAAACTTTAAGATTTACGTAATACCAGCCATAAATAATATATTTACTCATCCTAATTATTTTTAATTTAAAATAGCTTAACTTATTTTATATTATTAAATTTTATAGTGATAAGTAGCCTTCAAAACATTTCATATAAAGCTAGGAAAAAATAACTTTAATATTTAAGAGACGAATGCATTTTACTCATTGAAAGTTTAGATGTATACCAAAAACTTAATTGAAAAAAAATTATATAAACTATTTATTAAAACGTTCCCATTGTGTAATGTAAAAATAACTAATATATCACGGTAACGCTGGCGTGTCACCTTTGAACCTGGAGGAAAACAAGATGATTAATAAAAGTTACCAAGTATTTACGAAAACTAAGTTTTAAATCACAAACTTATTATTAAATAAGTTTGTTTATGATTCCTTGGAATAAATTTTTAAAACTCAACAAAAATGCATAGAGTGAGCGCATGCAGAAGTGAGGCATAATAGAAAATAGAATAAGAGGGAGACATAATATTAAATGAAACAACGGAATAATGAGATAGATATACGAGTATCTTTACGTGTAATAGAATGGGATAACATATAAAAGAGAAAAACAGACAAAACGCCAAAAGAGGAAGGGATTAAAACAAACCGGTTGACTATAAATTTAAAATGAATTAGTTGTTCAAACATAAATGTGAAAATATGATAAAAGTCATTTGATATTTACTGTACCATGTTTAATAATATTGTTTCTCGTTTTGACACCAAATCGACACATCCTCCGCGACTCTGTCGTCCTGGGAGCAGTTTGGTTCTGGGAAATCTCATCAGCTGCAGTAGCGCCCGTGGAATTTCCACAGATT
Source organism: Halesus radiatus (assembly GCA_022606495.2). Taxonomy (NCBI): domain Eukaryota; kingdom Metazoa; phylum Arthropoda; class Insecta; order Trichoptera; family Limnephilidae; genus Halesus; species Halesus radiatus. The sequence continues at coordinate 58,989 of JAHDVE020011803.1, forward strand.
TCTGGATTCCACAAATGGATCCCTAGGGGGACTGTGGAATGCGTATTGATGGAAGTCAGACCGTCAGATGGTGGATCGATCCGCAATAAGGAGAACTTAATGTGATGTAAGCAGTAAGATGGAGGATGAGTAAAAAGGAACATAATTAAATGAGAAAATTTCTACCGTACAGACTTCTCTTTGACTAAACCTTTTTTGTTACTATTTTTATTATTATTATTTTTTTAAATAATATTAATTACATGTAATGGTAACTTGTACCCGCTAAGCCACTGCAAGTAGCTTGTCGGCAAGAGTTTAGTTCGACAGTATTATATAATACAATAATAAATAACAATCATCATACAAATGTACATCAATAATATAACAATATACGTGCATGTATGTTGTCATCAATGTACACAAGTTGGAAAAAATATTTAAAAAAAATACGAAAACAGCATAACTGTTTTATTATAGAGATACTAGACTCCAATTACATATTATCGATTTTACAGTTTTGTAACAGTGAGAGTAGAATTAATATAATATTAGATTTTAAATGATTTTAAAGATTCCTGCAGCTATCAAGGAGATATACAATCAAGGAGACCATCATATTTATTATTGAGTTCTGCAAGTATTTGCGTTTTTATTTTTGGCATATAATATAGGACTGCGTTTTTATTTTTGGCATATAATATACGTGTGTAAAATATTGTTAAATAAATGATTTCAGCATAATATAACCTCGTTTCCCCGGTGAGCCTATCGACAACTGGTTTATTCGTTTGATTTAGAAGGACCGCTGCATGACGAAGCGAACGACAGTTGTCATAGGGGATGACTCAAAGGCCGGGAGTAGATTTTAGATAATGACTTATCTATTCCCGTTTTAGATATTGAAATGATTGATTGAATCCAATGAGCTGGAACGTGATGTGAAGTAGAGCGGAAAAGGGACATTATTTGTTATGATTTTGTATCCACTAATTTGACAGGAATAATATAAATAATACCTTTCATCCGGGATGTTGGGTTCAGTCTTACAATAAGGATGACTTTAATTTTGTTATCGCATCTCTCGATTATCTTTAATGTAATGATTTATCCAAATTAGAAGGTGTTGGTGGAGCTCCATTAATGAAGGACTGAACGCAATTGTCGCTAATGAAAAATTGTTCAGTTTGAGCGCGTAAGAACAATATACTCGTATATGTGGCGGAAGGCATATATTCTCATACGAATTTTTTAATTTAAAAAAAAATCTTTGTAACTATCTTCCACTTGTTTATTTTCAACCGGACCGCTTTCATTCTATCACTGGCATCTTTAGACTGGTATAATTAAAGTTAAATCTATGGTATGTATAGCATCTGTCAGGAGTGAGTCCCCTTACTCTTTCTAGTATTGTACATTTATCACTGAGAAATTTTTTATTTTTTATTGCTATGCGTTTTATGTTTTATTGCTGACGGAACGGCTTTACAATTATATTTTAAACTATTTTCGGGTTGGTTTATTACCTTCTGGAAATGGATAACATTGTGTTTGTTTACTGAATCAATGGATTTAAAAAAAAAATTATATCTATTGTGTTAGATTTTATTTAATCAAGTGGTAATTTTTCTTTTTGTTTTTTCCTTTTGATATGCGGTGAGGTTGCTAAAATGATTTTTATAGGAGTTTTATTCCCATAGTAAAATAAGAAAAAATCGTATTAAAATAGAATTTCACCATGAATTGACAGTTTAAAAATTAGAAATAATATATATTCTCAATAGAAGATATGTAGAATAAATGATAGAAGATATCGGGCGTGCCCGATTAATACATGGCACGATCAAATAGTGAATCAAATACAGCCTACAGCCAATTACAATTCAAAGAATAATTATTAAAATCATCATTAAAAAACCTCACGATATACTTACTCCAGAGATATTTCGGCAATTGAATGTACCGTCGATGACAGAAATGCAAAAAAAAATTCCCCATACAGATAGAATACAAGCAGTAAATTGAAAACAAATGGTTTAATTGCCATTCCAATGCTAAGAACAATGACGGCACACGACCACTCCCTGTATAAGATGGTACAATTTATTATTTTCAATAAATGATTTTTTTTACGAAAATTAAAAATTTGAGCAATTCAAAAAGCAAATTAACTGCCTGATTTTTTTTTGTTATTTTTATTAATATTCACGATCAAGTGAATCAAATACTTGAGTCGGGCCATGTCAGAAGTCGGAATAATAGAAGAGAATGTATGAGGCGATGTATGAATGTAAATGAAGCAAGAAGTGTATGCCAAGATCGAGTTGTTTGGCGGTCCGTCCTCTCTGCCTACCCCTGCGGAGAAACGGCGTGATAGTTAGTTAGTTAGTACGTGTGTAACAAGAAATTTAATACTATTTAAATATCACCCTATGCATTGTTTTTTATTATGTATGCAAATACTCTTCCCATAACAATGAACTAGTAGAGCTCAACTTATGGACATTAGAAAAATTAAAATAAACAAATTCACGTGTTCTAACGTATTAATATTGTATTGTAGATTATGATTATTTTTTTGTAATAAAATTTAAATAAAACTTTAAGTCTAAAAAATGCTCAAGTCGGATCATATCAAGAGTCAGAATAAAGAAGAATATGTATGAGACGGTCTATGAATGCGAATGAAGAAAGGGGTTTGTTGTGAGACGATCTATTCTCTTTGACTAGCCGTGCCGCGAAATGGCGTGAAAGTTAGTTAGTTAGTTACAAGCTGTTAGTGTTGTAAAAACATACATGTAGTGTAACACTGTAGAGTTAAACCGAGAGAAGTATGTTGTATGCTCAAAGAAAGCCATTTTTTTCATATTTCGAATTAGGGCGAACAATTCTTTTTTTAAGTCGACATTCTTACTTGAACAGAAGATCTATTTAATTGGTCTGTATGGGACCTAGGCGTTGAAAAGTAAATGTAAACTTGCAAACAATAACCGGGTGACAGATTATTATAGGTTAGAAATGAAGTTTTTTTTACCGTTCTATTTACATAGTACATCAGATTTTTATAAATTAATTTGAAGAATAACAACAACGCATTAGACTCAAATACGACCCAATAGGATTACTACAGTTAGTTCCCCATTCCTGAGGATGTTTATTGAGGAGATTGAGAGAAAGATACGAATTAAGAATCTGATTACAAAAATTGCTTTCAATCAGTGTTTTGATACAAAATATAAATATTTAAGTCAGTTATGAAGCTACTATGCGTATCTTTTACTCGCAGACCAAACTCAAATTACAAAGTATATCGAGTGTTCAGAGATATACCTGAATTACTTTAATATTTTACTCCTGTATTTGGAGTAAAAAATTTAACGTACTTTTTTTTTAATTCACCGAAAAACATAAGAAATCAGGATGTATTTGACAGTTAGGGCCAAGGTGAGCGGTGAACGCTTACTTTGCTATATGACCAGTGATTAAAAAGGAAAAAAAATGGTTGTGTACAAAAAAATACACAAAATTTCGCCGGAAACCAAAATTTCGTTAGCATTTTTCCCCCCAAATAATATTAGGAATCATTAGTTAAAGTACATCTGGTAAGTCTGTTAACATTCTGTATAAAGCGGTTTATAAAGAAAAATAGTTATTCTTTAATAATACGTTAACTTTTCTTATTAAATAGTAAAAACTATGTAATTTTTAGCGTCTAAAGAAGTTCATACTGAAAAAAATATTTGAATTATTGCGCAGAGTTGCCAAATAATAGACAAAAATAAAAATTAATCACATGAATAAAGATTTGAACGCGCAATTAGTCCCGGGTTCAATGCTCTTTGCCTTCATTAATGCCACCGCTGGCTGCTCTGTGAGAAGCTAGGTGCGAGCTGCCATGAGGAACGGCGTTGCACCAACGCCGACGCTTGGCGGATTCGGCTTTCTGGCGCCGCCGTCGCGACGCTAACGACTGTGAATTAGGGCGTCTTCAACGCTTAGCATCAGTAATTGGACATTGTGTGATTCATCTTTCATAGAATAATTAATTAAATATTGTCCAGTGTTTCATTCGAAAGCTATAATTTTTTTGAGAAGTATCACTATTAAACAATAACAATATAATAGCGAAGAATATAATACCCCCCCCCCCCCTCTTTCCCTCTTTCTACTCCCTACAATATACCCCAAAACGATAATGATGTAGTCCCACTGATGAATACGTTTTTTAAACTCGTGGTTGAAAAAATACCTAATAGCTCCATGCTGACTCTGAGAGGTGTGCGACGTATAACCTAGACAAGTACGCAAGTTTCAAGCAATATTTAAATATTAATGCAAAACATCGAAATATTATTTCTGTCTCAAATGATTTCGATTCCGTTTTGACTTTTATTAAAAAAATTTTGTTTGGAATCTGCCTTAAAAGTTAGAAGCGCGGTATGTGAATAGTGCTAATGAATAGTTAAAGAAATCGAATAGGTGTATCCGAAACACTATCTATATTGCAAATAAAAATTCAGGGGGAATGTTGCAATCATACAAAAAGACTTGATGAAAAAATTAGTTGGAGGTGATATTGGTAATTCTTAATTTCATTCGTTTATTTTATATTATTGCCGGCAACCCGGGCTTATTGCCATCAAATTAAAAACATTTACATTTATTTTACCCGTCTCACTAGACGATGTCTGTTCTGAGATGGGTAATATAAAAATAAAAAAATATATATA